>NDXZ01021967.1:0-39765 GCA_003055125.1 Paykullia maculata
GTTGCGAAATAAAAAGAAGAACCAGAATGAAAAAAAAAATAATGAAAATTTTAACAGTTTGTTTTCTCAATTTTTGTGACAGTTTCTTTTGCATCAACATCTACATAGAGATAAGAAGAAAGTGTAGCCAGACAGACAGACAGTTGTTAAACTACTTGTTAATAAATATGTTTGTATCCTCTTTGGGGGAAATAAAATTGTTAATGATAAGATGGTACATCAGAAATTTAAACGACTTTTTCTTTGGTAATAATGAAATTCATAAATTAGATTTATGAAAAATAAAATATATAATAAAAACGAGAAATTTTTAAAGGAAACCCTAATAGTTGGCAAATTTTTAAAATTTTTAGGTTGAAATTTTAATTTTAATTGGATGGTAAGTGTTATTGTCAATCCGATAAATTGTAAAATAGTACAGATTAAGGATCAGTACACAGATAAAGTTATTTTCGGCGGGTAAGTTCTAAATAAACTTAATAAAAAAATTAATGATTAAAATAAAAATTTTATACTTTTAATCATTTTGGGGGAATCATCATTAGTTCCTCTCCTTTTAAAACCGCAGCTGAACGGGCTACAAATTGTAGTCAAAATGTTTTCTTATGTTGTGTCAAGTATTATATTTGTTATTATCCTGTTGTGCTATTTAACAACATGAAGGTTTTATTATGAAAATCGCACAGTGATCATTTTTGAAATAATGATTTCTAAAACTTTAATTTAAATATTATATTCAATTTAAAAGAATGTAAAAAAAATATAAACGAATACTTAAGAAACGTAAGTTTTCTAAGACTAATCGGGAGGATATAACAGCTCCTCTTCTCCAATTGTAACAATTTTCAACTCAAATCAGTAAATCATATTTGATGTGTCTTGTACTAAAGGAAAATACAAGAGAGTATGTAAATTCTTATAACATTCCTATTTTATAATGTAAAGATAATAATTGAAAATTTAGTTTCGTATATCATGTAAAATAAATATAAAAAAAACACTTGACACTTACACTTGACGTGTAATTTTGTCATTTTCGATTAGATTTTAAAATTTTAATTGTAGAGCTGTTTTGTATTAATTCATACTTCGTTAGCTTAGAAATATGCTTTTACTTACCCCATCAAAGACAATGACCTTTAACAATTCCTGACCCAAAGATGTCTCCCAGCACATTGTTGTCAAATTATGTTCAATATCTTTAAAGGTCTTTTTGATGCTGGTTAAGTTCTTAACATACTGCTGATAAATAGTCAGCTCAGTCGTTGTTATGGTGGCCATAGTCGTGGCAGCATCCAAATCTGTCGATGATGTAACTGTTGTAAAATCGTCATCGCACACGGTGCGTATGCAGGTCTCAAAGTTGCCATCATCAATATCATTCCATTCGTAGAATGCCGTCTGGCCAATATCCTGATTTCCAATGTAAAAAGGTGTTGTGGAAGTTTCAGACATGCCATTATCGGCATCAGCGTTATTTTTTATTAATTTATCTTCCTGTTGCTTTGACAATGGTGTTGTAGTTGTGGGTGTTATAAAAGTTGTCTCTTCATTGATAGGTCTTAGTGTTGAGGTTGTAAAAAACTCCGCAATTCTTTGCAAAAGTTCATTGCGTTCCCATAAAAGTCCTTTGTTTGATGTTGTAGTTAACGTATCTGTTTCTTTTGCAGTTGTAAAACGTGGCGATGGAAAACGAGTGGTAGATATCAATCGGTTACTTGATTCATCAGTGGATGTGGTTATAGTTGAGGGTAAAGTTGGAGTACTTTTAATAGTAGTGGTTCTTGGATTTGGCTTAATTGTTGTAGTATAGCGATCTCTTCTGCCATACTTTGATGCCCTTAAAAGTTGTAATGAAATTGGATCTGGCCCTTTGCCCTCAGCAGGCTCCCTTTTGACTTTCTTAGCATTATCAACAGTCTCTGTCGCTTGCATTTTATATTCTTTGGCATTTGAGTTTACATTTTTATTATCTTTAAAGCTTTTATACACATCATTCTCTTTGGAAGACTGCATATATTCGTTTGTGTCATGGTACTCCATGTTGCCTAAATCTCTCTTATTGCGACTGCCCAATTCATTAACTTCATTAAAATCTATCAAATTCTCCTCATCGTTCATTTGAAAACCGGCAAAATAGTCATAGTATATAAATTGAGAATCATTTCCGGGATTTTCCGTTGTAGTTGAACTAAATGCTGATGAGGGAGAAGAACTAAACCAGTCATCTTCTTCAGTTGTGGAATAAGTTGTATCTTCATAGTCGTAAGTTGTATCTGTTGTGGTAGTGGGTAAAAATGTTGTGGTAGTCGTTGGCAAAGTACTAAATTCTGTGGTCTGGGGTGTTGAAAGTTCAATTGTGGTTGTTGATGGTGGCCATGTTGTTGGTGGTGTCGGTTGTTCTGTTGTCGTTGTGACCGTTGTTGCTGCTGTTGTTGTGGTCAATGTTGTTGGCAACATAGTTGTTGTTAAGTTTAATAACAATAATGTCGTTGTGGCAGCCATAGTTGTGCTCGTCGACGGAAGATTCGTTGTTACTCTCCAGGGTTTTGAGCATCTTACAGTAATGTTGTAGCATCTTACTTTTAATATGGCTGCCGCTGTTGTTGTAATCAGTGTATCGGTAACGGCATCAGTTGCCATTGCTAGTGTTGTCGATAAATCATCAGTTGTTGAAATATCACTTGATGCCGTTGTAGTCATTGCTGTAAATGCCTGCCAAAATTCAGTTAATTTTGCCAATTCCGTGGCTGCGGTATCGTTTTGGATTTTTAAATCACTTAAAGGTTTTTCTTTACTATTGATTTTATAAATAAATGAGAACATCAGCGAGTACAAATTCAATAAATTTAAAATCATTATTCTGTAAATAAAATTATTTATATAAATATAAATGAGTTGGTTGGTTAAAACAATTGCATTTTGCATACCTGGCTAATTGAAGCCTTAGTTGTTGGCGTGGATGCCAATTTTCAAAAAGTCCCAAAGCTTCGAAAATCATGGGCAGAAAGAAAGAAAGTAGAGTCATTGTAACGTTGACAGCATTACGACTGATCCAATTGTCTTGACGAGCCAGCTCTTCAGACCTGTGATATGAAGTAATGTTATATTATTAGGAAATGTTATATTAAATTTCTTTCACAACAGAACCATTTTAATGTTTGTTGTTCTTTAAGCATAACTCGTACAAGAAATACTTTATTGCACTTATTTTAAGCTATCAAGCAACTTAATAGACCTTGATTTCTGAAACAATTTCTAATGCCTTTAAAATTCTTAACATTAAGGCATATTATTTTCATTTGAAATCTCTGTAACAAATTTATCTCTTCAAATTATGAAGAAAATAATTTTCCGCTTTGCAACTTACATATTAACTAGAGCCACTACAGTATAACCGGAAGCAGCCAACAATGTCATAACTAATATATTCACTAAAATACGTTGTAAAATAATGCGCCAACTAAAATCACCAAACATAAATGCAACATTATTATCCAAAAACGAAAATGAAGAACAAAAAAACAAAGTAAAGGAAAATTAAATTTCCCATAAATTTAAAGCAGCAACAAAGTAAGAACTTGAATGAAAAACTTTACTTGCGTTTATCCTTTTTCTTTTCGGCTTCCTCTAGTAAAGCTTCTTTGAAACCAACTACTACGGATGCAATCCTATTATGTGCAGTTTCCGCATGACCTGTCAGGTTTGGTATGATGAAAAATGTAGTAAAAATAGTTTGAGTTTGTATAGTTTTAAAAGACTTGGTGGCATGACTTTAACTTACCAATCATAAAATCCCAGCCCGTAAATAGTTTCCATGAAAACGTACATTCATCGTCTTTTGAAGATAATTTGGAATTTCGTGAATTTTCTGCCATTCTGTAAGTGTAGAAGTAAAGGAAAAAGCGGAAAATGTCAAAAGTACAGTATTGGCGAAAAAATAAAAAATAATTCCATTAATTAGAAATTTAAAAAGAAAATATTATGGGGATTTGAGCTAAAATTTGTCTCTTAATGCTAATAAGTTAATTATCCAAGGATTTGTAGGATTTGTTGTTCCAATTAATTACGAAATATTTCTGGTTAACGTTAGGTTTGTAAAATAATGTTTCTTTTCTCTCTTCTAAACTATTAGAATTAATTTAATTCTCTACAATTAGAGTTGTAATTTAATAAGAAGGTCATTACATAAATTGTCAATTAAAAGAATGCCAAGTAATTGAATTACGACCACTACGTTGGTCTGACCCCAAGTCAAAAGAGGCAAAAGAAATAAAATCTAATCAACATTCCTTATCTGAACTTATGAAATTAAGTTACGTTTTTATTTGTAATTTAATATTAAGATTTAGTTAGTTTCATTTAATTTTGTGTTTTATTTTTCCTTTATTGTGAAGTTTTTGCTTTTAGATAAAGAAGGATAGCTAAGAGACAGAAACATTTTATAAAGTAGATAGAAGTTTCTATATAAAATTTACATTAATTAATTAATTAATTAATGCTCTAAAGAATAATTTTTCGATTCAAAATATACAATAAAAAAGAAACTTAACCACATGGTATTCTACACCAGTAGCATATACTTTTAGTTTTCTTACATAATTGCTAGAAATAAAAAACCTTCTTAAGGTAAGGTAAGCTTAGGTTAAAATGAAGAGTGGCTCCTTTTGGCCTTCAAAGGTGAAGTGAAGCAAAAATATTATATTAAGAGAAATAATATAGGGAAACAGAAAACAAAGTTAAGGAAATCAATGGATACTGGTATCACGAAAGTGCTTATCCTTGTCCTTGGATAAGTTACTAGAGCATCCTCTGCCTAGTCAGAAGAGGTGCTAATTTGCCTCTTTTTCTTTATCGTGCTGACAGCTTAAGCCAAGCTTTAAGCCAATATGGCTTTACAGTGGTTCAAGTAAGAACCAACGGTTAAAATTACGTTAAATAGTTTAATGACGAAATTCGCATAAATGGATGGAGGTTATCATATTCACTACAATGCCTTTAAGAGATTTTCATACAAATGTTTAAACAAATATTTGCGAGTGTGTTCCAATAAAATTTATTTTCTTCCTTAAATCCATTAAATAAATACCCATGTTCTTGGCTGGAAAGACCTTCAAATAGTACAATGAATTCCTTTTTTGCTTATACTAGATATCTTTCAATTAGTCATACTTCCCTTTCAGATGAAAACAAATCAGAATCACAAGTTTTTTCGTGTGAAAAAAGAAATCCTAGCAAATCTCAAAACTAAGAAACCAAAATGAAAAGAATGCACGCAGAATAAAAAAAGGAGGGCGAGAGTAGTAAAAGAAATGAACAGAACAAACAATTGTACACTTGGTTGAATACTATTCACGGTATTAAGGTATATTTTATTTTACTTTATTTCAATTTCGTACATTTGTAATTTACGAATTTGTGTGCTCCATAACAACGATTACAATGCTAAAAGATTTTTTTCCTTTTTTTTTATTTTGTAAACAAACATACGCACACACAGACACACGCACTTTAACTCAAGTGTGTTTGAAAAGAAAAAAAAAGAACGTAAAAATGCTTTCCAATTCTTATGCCACTACTTAAGTATTATTTGCAGCCATAAATCGTTGTAATGTCAACAAACTCTTACCATCGCCACCTCACTACCAACATTTAATCACCCCCAGTCCAATAATTTATTTATTTTTTTTTATCACACACACAGACACATACATACATATGTATGTATGTATGTATGTCCTATTCCAAAAATAATTTTACCAATCATTCGAATATTCCCCTCTCTCTCCCTCTCTGTGAAGCCATCTATGCTGGATGCGTATAATTTTTTGAAGTTAACAGATTATGTCCTTCTAACAAGTTCAATACTGTCAATGAATCTCATCGAGGTATATGCTCAGCATATTGACAAAATTTGCTTACCTCTGGCGAAATTTTCTGTCGTGAATTGAAAAAATGTTTAAATAAATGAATTGTTGTATGTATGTAGCTGCTTGACGCATTTAATGTTCGCTGCTTATTGCACTTCATCGATTAAGTGCCTCTCGAGAAAGTTTTATTTATTGGCGTTTGTTTTTTGCAGAGTTTTTTGTTTGCCTCTGTTTGTGTGTACCTTTTAGCTGCGAGAGCTCATAAATATTGGTGTAATTGTTTTGTAGCCTTAAATGGTATATTTTACATTGAAAGAATATTATTTGTAGGCCGTTTATTTAGTTTAGGCTGAAAAGTTCTTCAATACATTTTTAATTTGTCATTTTTTTACCAGATATCAAATCAGTGCATAAAGCAAACAGTTTTGGTTTCATAACAAAAACGTTTTCAATTGTAGTCATAGGCTTCATATTGTAGCAGTTATTAATTTTAAGTTTTAATCAAAGTTCTTCTGCTACAACCGAAGTATATAGCAAAAATCGCTAACTAAAAGAATTGCTGGGAAATAAACCTCTTGCTAAAGATTGAAAAAATGTCGGGCTGTGCCTCTATTTTATTAGGTAATGTGCAAACATGATCTAATTACTTAATCTGATTACTTTAAAAAATGCGTTTGTTCTTTAATTTATTTATACATTTTTTTACATAAAAATGATAACAACTAAAGTCATTTAAGAGACGTTGCTTTATGTGGAGGTCTATGTTCCATCTTGTTATCGTCATTAAGAAAGTTTCTTGAATAATTAAGTATTATAGGAAAGATATGATGCAGATTCTATTATCCAGAATATTTTTTAATTTTCGCCAAAAATTATACTGAAGAGTGTCCAACCCTTTTAAAATCGTTTACCTGAGTTTAAAAGTTTTAGGGCTGACTTTGCCAAAATACAGTTTCAGGAATATAAGCAGAAACAAAATTAGGCATTATTTTAGAATATGTCGATGCAGAACTATCGAAGTAAACAATTAACGACGTATTTAGGAAAAGCAAAAACTTTTTATTTAGCAATATTATATAAACAAGCCCTGGTTGTTTCTTTGATTTACTACTTTGGATTATAAGGCTTCTTTGCCTTTAAACCTATACTGACTAGTGTAAATCAATTTATATAACATTGTTTGTTGCTATTATTTAAGTGATGCCAACTATTGATACCCAAAACGCTTGAAAATGTTTAAAGAAAGGGATAAAATATGTATATTTACAACTAGTAAAGCAATCTTTTTTCAAACCATTATGATTATTAAATTAAGTATACATTTTGTTAATAAAATTTCAAAACAATTGTAGTAAGTCATTAAAAAAGTTTTACGTAAACAGATTTTTGTGAAAATTTATTTAGAAATAAATGTTGGTTTTTTTTTGTACCCAAGTAAAAATAAATAACAACATTATTAGTATAAAAATCAAAGGTAAAAGTTTACCCCTATATTCATAAAAAAATGTTTAATTATTTACATTTTATAAAACAAATTTTGTATAAAAATTTCGTTCAATAAGCCTTAAACCAACATCATGTTAATTATTATATTTTTGGTCCTTGATAAAAAAAAAGTGCTAGACTCAGAGTAAAACCGTATAGGGCTTAAACATTTTCCTTGCGGCTTAGTAAGCTAATTAAAACGGACCAAATCTAAACCTAAAGTTGATATCACTGTACAAATTTTGTTATGCTGTTAACGCTTGTAGCACGTCTTTTTATCATAGCCCTTTTACATACATACATACACACATACATACATACACACATACATATATACATACTTATAGAGCTGCACTATATTCACATCCTACACATTTGTACAATTTGTGTGAAACTAACATGTCCTCTCAATAAACGTGCCATAAATGTGCTGTAAAATATCTGGTGGCATTTTACTTCATATTGGCTTTCTGATTTGCAGTTTATGTCAGGACAGTTTATTTAATGCTCTTTAACTAAATATATCTGCGTGCTTTTGGCCAGAAAACATAAAAATAAAGAGAAAAGTACTTAATAATTCTTGTACGTTTTATATTCTTTGTTTTGGCACAAATACAAAGTTTATTAACAGGAAGTGACCTTAATTTCATAAGGAAAATAAAGAAATAAGTATCAAAATGTAAGTAAAGTATTTTCCTGCCGGAGTCTGTTATGTTGGGTAAAACAGTCACAGTTAATTAGTGGACAATTTAATGTTATTTAGATCATAAGATATCCAATTGGACATAAATATTTTTTATATTGCAAAAGTTTTCGTCATGTTTAGTGAAAAATATTAATATAATAAACTAATTTTAGGTTAATTTCTCTTGTGGTTGGTGAGATTATTTAAATGTTTTTCAAAGTATCAATATACAACATAATATAAAAATTAATGACAAGTCACTGAGCTAAGGTTGATAAATAGTTTTACATATGTAGCCGGTATCAAGAATTTTTTTTAGGAGATAAACATGCTTTTGTTTATAGGTTGAAGAATTTTACCTATTTGAAAGACAAGTGGAAACACGTTTTAAGTTAAAAATTTTGATGAAAAAATAAAAGTTTTCCGCAATAAACTCAAAAAAATATTCGCAACCCCTTAACAGAATCCTTTTTTAATATTAATTTGACAAAACTTGCTTCTAGAAGAAAACAATTTCTTTTAATAAATCATTTTGCTTATGCATTTCAACGCCGTTTATCTTTTTTGGGTTACCTTAAGTTTTTAATAAAAAAAAATCTTTTACCTAAGGGTAGTTGGGGGTAGTGCAATTTCCAAGTGTTTCCATTAATTTCCTACCGCCCACATTAGCTAATTAATGAGTTTTTATTTTAATTCAATATCAACAACGCTAGCACTCTACGCTGTTAGTTCTCCTACTTGCTTCAACTATTCAATTTTTATTTCCTGAACCTAATGCGACAAACAATCCCATTACAAATTAGTGCTAGCGAGATTTACTACTTTTGTAAAAGGTAAAATTTTTATTATCACGTCTTTATCTTTACCTTTTATAAGGTTTACTACATTGTGCTTTTAATATGTTTTTTATAGGCCACATGACTCTGCCCATTATTTAAATGTATTTATGTTTAAGTTCTTCTAAAAGCACTTTTTACATTTAAAACGTTTTAAACATATACTCACTTCCTTAGTGTGGCGACAAAACTATAAATATAAACCGCAACAGCCGTCAAAAAATAAGCTAATGGAAGTAAATAACCCAATAAACTGGCACCCGAGTAGCTCGAATAGTAACTGAAATAAAAAATATAGAATAATATTGTATTTAAGAAATAATGTAAAATAATTATTAAAAAAACTTACCCATAGAACATGGGTGAGTACTTTAGATAACCCTCAAATTCCCAAACGGTAAAAAGATTTCCAGCTACTTCAAATTCTTTTGAGGACATCTTTTTACGAGGATCTGTTTCATCATATTTGGTAGCAAAGTACTATAAAACAAATTAGTATTAACTAACTTATCGTTAAACATTTTTGTTTTATTTATTTTATACTCACCTCTGGTCCAATTACAAAAATTACAATTGGTAAAGCAATCATTACATTAACCCACATTAGCCAGCGTAAAAATGTAAAATACGAAGCAACCCCTGAACCAAAATGCGATTCAATCTCTTTGATGCGCAGCTCCCAGGGTATAAGAACAGTAAGAAAACTGGCTGTTTCACGTTTCCAATGACGCCAACGCTGCATAGCCCAAATGCAAATAAAAATATAAGTTAAATAAATGTTAGTATTTACTTAAATAATTAATACTTAATATTATTTTGCCAGTGTTTTTTGACCCTGTTGGTTTTTTTTGCCATTTGCTATAACTAAAACTTTATTTAAAACCTAAATAACGCTTTCATTCATTATCGTTTCATTTCTTTGGCTTTTTGTGTATAAAATGTTAAAATTTAAGCAAGAATTGACAACATTAAAACAAGAATGTGTTTAATATCCTGTTAAGTTGTTTATAAAGTCATACGTTCTTTCTTGTGTTTTGTAGAAGAACATATCCTTAGTTAGAGCTAGATAGAGATACCACATACATGCAAACATTTGTATCTATGAATGTATGTATGTATGTACATACGAGATATGACTCTATTCTTGGAAGGACACTAAACAATAGAACGAGTATGTTTGTAACTGTGCAGGTAACTTTAAGCAAACAGGATATGTTTAACTAAGTTATCTTTTTATCTCTGTGTGACTGGTGGAAGATGTATGTAAGTTCATACTTTAAGAACATGACCTTTCATATTAATAAACACGTTGGCTCTATTGCTTTGTAAACGTATGTACTATTCAGCGTAAGTCATATTGTGTTTTTATTTATAGTCAAGTCTATACGTATTTTTGTATTTTATTTATTATAAGAGTTAGTGGCGCTGTTCTTAGAAAATATTATTGACCCTCATTGGTACGAAGTCACAGAAAAACTATAATAAGAAAACATATTTTACCTTGAAGGAGAAGTTATAGCTGCCTAATTATATATAATTTAAAAAATTATCTATTGAATAAGATGCCCGCTTAAATTATCAAGATAGTTTAAAATAAACACATTACTAAAACCCTTTTTTTCTTTCTAAAATAGTTTAAAAAAAAGATTATTTAATATCGTAAAAATTGTACCAGGTTAAAGCCTCTTGTGGGTTAAACACAGCAAATACATTTAAGCATAATATTTACTATTGTACTGTTCTTTTAAATATATTTGTTTTGATACAGTATTTGCTGGCAATAAGAAAGGTTTTCTATACAAAAATATATTTAAAGAAATGGGCAACGTTTTTGATCAAAAAGGAAAACGGCATATGTATATTGACAACGTTTGTATGTATATTAATTGAAAAAATACCCTCTAAAAAAACCTAATAATCAAATTGCAAAACATTTTGTTTTTTATATAAATATTCACATCCAAATTAGTGTTTCTACTTAAAAAGGGTAAATTAAGTTCAAGGTGTACTTATATTTATACAACATAGTGTTAACAATACAATTTAAAGCACATTTATCCTTACAACATATTAAGAACATTATTTTTACCAATATTCTGTAATATATTGTGTGACGAACATGTATATAATCTTAACATGGAGGACATTAAAAATTTAAGACACGAAAATACCATAAAAACTGGTTTGTAACGGTATTTACGGCAACAAACAACAACAAAAAAAAACAACAAAAATATTTTAATTTCCAGGCATTCCAAAATATATGTTTGCATATGACTTTCATCCATTAAAGAGACATAAATTGTTTATGTCAGTGATTGTTAAAAACCATTTAAGGCCATTATAAACTCAAATTGGCTTTTAAGTGCAAACGAAAAAAAGTTTTATATTCTCTTCTCTTTTTGGTTCAACATTTGCCATTGTGGACCTGACAGAATTGTTTGTCAGTACTAATGATTTATGCGGGCTAAAGAGATTTTATCACTTGTCTTTTGTAGATTTTTGTGCTTTTTAGCTGCGATAATCTTGTTCTTTTGGATAAATTTTTGAAGTAAATGAAAAAAAAAAATATTTATTTATACGAACAAAAAAAAATGTACTTACATCTGCCATTACAATTTTAAAACGCGCCCACAAATCTCGAGTACTTCGTGACATGGCAAAGCGTTCCTGCAAAGCACCCTCATGACGTGCCACATATGTTTTTGCCTGCAATGAATGAAATGGAAAAAGTACTATCAAAAATGAAAGATTTCACCAACCATAACAGCATCAAACAAACATTTCAAGTGTAAAGTTTTACATTTTTAAATGGTATTAGTGAAAAAAAAATCACAGACACACACACACATATTAACTGTTTAGAAAAGCTGTCATTTATCTTTGAGAACTTAGTAAAAGTTGACAGTTCTTGATGTCAGTAAAAATTTGTTTACGTTTTTAATGGTGTTTTAATGTTTGTTATTTCTTTTTCTTTCTGATTTTATATAAAGTTGTGTTTGTACGAATTTTTATCTCATTTACCTGTCGCACTAGTTTTAGCTTTTTTCTTATCGGCCATGGCTGCAGTTTAACTGACTGTATCACTTCCTTGTGGATTCGTATATTTTCAAATATTTGTTCTTGTGTTGATTCTTGATTTGTGCCCTCATCTAAAAGAAAGAATAACTAATTTATACTTTTTTTTGCTTTCATAAAAAATCTATTTTGAAATTACATACATATACTCAGAGAATTAAAATGCCCTATGTTTTTATTTAAAAAAAGTTATTTAAAGAAACATATGGGTCTATATTTATAGTATACAGATTTTAAAATGTACACACAAAAAAAAGAATACTATACTAAAAATTCTTAAATTTAAACCTAATCGAACTTGAAAATTTTAACGCGAATTATACTCAAATAATTTTAAAGCAAGTAGAAAACGGTACCATTTTAAAGAATTATCCTTTAAAATTTTATAACATTTTATCCGTACTTACCGTACTTTTAATCCCGTATCGACTTGAAAGTACGGTAAGTACGGATATTCTAAAATTGAGTACGATATGCTTGATTCAAGAACGATAATTTTTAACAAAAAGGACTTATTCTATAAAAAATAGACCAAATTTAGGAATTTTTTCCTTGTTTTAAAAATTTTAAGGATAATTCTTTAAAATAGTACCGTTTTCTACTTGCTTTAAAATTATTTGAGTATAAATCGCGTTAAAATTTTCAAGTACGATTAAATTTAAATTTAAGATTATTTTTAGTATAGTTTTCTTTTTTTGTGTGTATGACAAATAGATATACTTTATCAAGTTTATTGGTTATTTTCTATTACTATTTTATTTTTGTTTGTTTTGATTACATATTTTGATTTATTTCTTTGCCTAAAAATTGCATCTTACCTGAACTGGTAGTGTAGACACTAGAGCGTCTACGCTCTACACTATCCAGCACAGCCTCCATCGTACTGGAGGCTCTTCTCGAATTGCGACTGCTACTTTTTCTACGATAACCACGTACACTAGCACGTCTTTGCATTATAGCTGACACGGATACTGAGTAATCTTCTTCATCATCGTCTTCATTGCCATCAACATCATGATAGTCCGAGGGTGTAGGTGTTGTCACGTAACCGGTATTATAATCTTCAAATTGACGTTGCAAAGGAAAATCTATTGAAAATTAAAGAAATACAAAGAGATAAAAAAAAACTTTAAATAATAACATTTCTCGTTTCTTTTTAATATAATATATTATATGTATTTGTAGACAAGTTTAATTTTGCATTTTTTTGCAATTTAAATAATTTTCTTTATAGTTTTTTTTTTACAGAGCTATGACGTTTACATTTTTAAACCAATCAGTTTTTTTTATAGATTTACTTTAACACTCATTTGGCAATGTTTGATCGTATTTATTCTTTCTCTTCCCGTTACGCTCTTGGTTTTTAATGTACAATGTAAACATATGTAAAAATTACTCTTTATTTTCAGGTCTATTTCTAAAAAGAGAATAATTTTAAACAACAGTTGATTTTTGAGATATTTAAATTAACAGGCTTTTTTTTTTGTTTGTAAATTTGTTAAAAAATTTAATGATTAAAAATATATTCGTTTTGTTTTCGTTATCCATCTTGAAACTTTCTGCATATAATTTTTTTTGTGTTGCATGTTTTTGTTTTTGCTGTTCTATTGAGTTACTTTGCCAAATAATCTTAAGCTGACATGAGCTTAGTCGCAATTAACATTCATTTACCATTACAGTTGCTCAAAGCTATAGTGGAAGAATTTTTTTAATATTTTAATAAAATTTCCAAATTTTATTTTTATAGCATTTTCTGTTCGTTATTTTACACTTTTACCAGTAAAAAAAGTTTTATAAGGGTTTTAGCAGATTAACATACTGCAAGAGCAATATAATACCAGGTTTTAAATTTTCAAGCGGTGTGGGTGGGCAATGATAAAAAATTTGTCAGTCACGATACTTTTTTTTATACATACGTACTTATACATATATACATGTGTACATACGTATATATGTATAAAGATGGAAAAATCGTGTTTGTTTGTGTTTTTCTTTTCAGTATGCTGTTTTCCTATTAAAGGGAAATAAAGAAAAGAAAAGCAAAGAGGAAGGATATTGAACATTTCATGAGTCATATTTTATTGTAGACTAAATATGTGATGCTTGCCAAAAACTAATGGTTTAAATATGTTTATGCAAAAAAAAATTAAGCATTAAAAATACTTTATTTTCTCCTTTTTGTACTGACACTTTGTTCGTCTTTCATTTATTTAATTTACCTTCAATGTGTGTTTTTTTTTTCTTTGGGACAAGTACAAGAGCGCAACATGTATATAACTGTCTGACTGTTTTGTAATGACATTGTAAGATTTGATTTAATTAAAATTCCATTCTGGTTTTCTTTGTTAGAAAGTATGTTTGATTGTAAGCGTTCACCAGTGATGAAAAATAAATAAATACCAATTTGTAATAGTTTTAAGATGAAGAAAGTCAAGTACAATGTAATTAAAAAAAAATATTTTGTGAATTTGTTATTACATAAGGCCCTCTAAAACTCGTTTTTAATGCTTAACAAGCTTTTCTATAAGTTATAAGTTTATATAAACGGCGGTGTTTAAATGTACATATCGTAACAGAAAATGCAAAACGCCCAATCTAACGAACAATTCAAAATTAACTTTTTTATTAGTTCTAATTTTGACCTAATTCGTCATCTTGCACTATTTAAAAATTTTCCGAAAATTTTCCGATTTTACGACAATTTGTTTCAAACGTTAAATTTATTAGAAAACTTGGAAGCACTTTTTTTGTTCTATGCTTCTCTTGTAAAATTTTTAAAATGTTAGATAGGGCGTTTTGCATTTTCTGTGACGATATACTCATATGTACATACATACATATATTAATGTACAAAAGTATAAACAGTTGTTTGTTATAAAATTAACAAATTTAATCTTTATGTCTTTTTAGAATTCATCAACGGTCATTAAGAATATTTTGTTCGTACTTAACTTCTAATTGATTTTCGGTAAGTAATAACTATGAAAGTAATTTATTGTCATATTAATTTTCTTTCTATTTATTTCTATTTAAAAACTAAAATTATAAAAGAATTTTCGCCACATAGTATGATTTCGGGAGTCCATCAAACACTCAACAAACTTCGAAAAACTAAAAATAGTTTATATTTCATGTGAAAATGTATATTATATAAAACAAAACTTTTTTAAATTATCGCTGTAAATTTCAAGTGTACAAGGCATAACTTTAAAAGGTCCCTTTCTTTCACGAAATATTTTTTTTTAAATCCAGTATGAAAAGCTTAGTCCTTTGATATGCCTTTGTAAGCTTTAGATTTTGATTGTACCAAGAAAGTAAATTGTGCCAACCATCACAAAAACGATATTAATATGCGCTTCCCAATGTGCATGGAAGTCCCTATTAAGGGAAATATTTAAAAAGTTGATAAATTTTATATCTTTGGGGAATTTTTATAGGCTGTATGCCCTTTGTGTTTTAACATATTATTTATTTAGTGGAATTTTTGTTTAATATATTTCTAATACTTTTTTTTAATTCGATAAATTTTACAATATGTTTTAGTGTTCAAAAAATACTTTTCATATATATAATTTTGCGAAGATTTTTGTTCAAGTTATTATCTATAACATTTATTTTGTATACAAAATTTCTGATAAATAATTTAAAGAAATTTTTTAACAACTTTTGTAAAAATACTTTATGTTTGTAAAACATGTCTTAAAATTGTTTAATGACAAACTTGTAAATTCCCATTTAAGAAAAGTTTAAGAACCAAACGTGTATTACAGTTGTAGTAAGTTTTATTTAATCAAACCACTCACCTATAAAAGCATCTACAACAGGACTGGCAAGATTGTTGGCAGCATAACTCAATGAATACTCGTATGGTTTCTCCTCCTGTGACCTTTTGTTCAAATTGTTGTTATTGTATGTTGGTGTTGCCATTATTTTCATTATTGTTGTCAAAGCAGTCAAAGAGAGATGTGTGTAAATGATTGTTAGAAATGAAAGACAAACACAATACGAGGAATTAACAATTGTATTAAATTTCTAACAAATGCTTTCAATAAGTTTAACTTCAATCGGCTTATTGTTGTAAATATGTAAGTGTGACATTAACTTAAAATAAATCGATTGGAAATCCGAAAGGTATTGATTTACACGCGAGTTTTGTTAAAATTTTCTACTTTTGGTTGAGTAGAGTTTTGGTTTTGATGTTTTTAAATATATTATTTATGAGGAAGTTGGTTTTGGGGAAAGGACAAGTAAGTAGGAAGTCCAACCAATAGTTTAATCATTGGAAAGTAAACTATGAAATAACAATTTACTGATATGTTGTAACTGTAAAACAAATATTAAACATTTAAACATTAAAGTCATATTATTTAACGTTTGTGTGACTAAAATATTTTAATAATTTAAAAAATTTATGTAATTAATTATTTAAACTACCGCAACATTATAATTGAGAAGTTTTGTTACGGTTATGCCGTTTCATTTAAGTTGTTGATCCCTTTTCTTTTTTTTTACCTTTTTCTTAATGTATTTTCATTCAAGCCGGTTTCACCTGGTGTGGTTTGTGTTGGTTTTATTTTGAATTCCTTTTCGCTTGTGTCGCACGGTGGTGTTGCCCAAGTAACAGATAATTGATGCGATGAAGGGGTTGTCCCAGTGGGCGTTGATGTGTTCTATTGTTTTAAAATGTAAATAAAATGAAGAGAAAAGTTCATTTAACAGCTTCGCTATTATTTACACATTTCATTTTGTTTTCAATTATTATGTTGTTTTTTGCACCATAATTATTATTAACGTCACTTGAGATTTTAAATAAAATTTAAAATTTACGATTTTGCTAATTTAGTGGGAATTGTCTTGATAATTGTAGTATGCGGCAACTTAATAATAAATAACAATGAAAATACATAATAACAACTGTTGAAAAATTGACAAATAATTTAACTTTTCTATAAATTAATTTAAATTTGAATTAATTTGTTTTTTTTTTAAAATATTTTTTCATTAGATAATTTTTATAATGCTCTATTATTTTAAAACATTACCAAGATTTTGCCAATGACTTAATTAAATAATAATATTTAATTATTAAAAAAACTCTGCATAGTTTTTTGTTGTAAAAGTTATTAATGTCATTCAAAAAAGTTAATACAATTCACTTTTAGTACACTTTTAGTATGTAGTCATATTTTCATCAATGGATGTGGATCAGTTTATGATTAAATTGACTATCAACTTTACCTGTTAAGGTATTTCTGTAAAGCGTATCTTACAAAATCAAAAAACCCAAAAACAAAGCCTTATTAAATTGAATATTTGAGTTCATAAAATAAGGCAGTTATTAAGAATGGTTTATTTAAAATAGCAGAGGAATAATCTTATCTTTCAACCACTTTTAGTTGGGCTATATAATGATGTTGGTTTTGCATCAATATGCGTAAGGACGAATGTACAAACAATAAAGCAATTTAATGTGGAGAAAAACCAAAAAAAAAATGAACATATTTTTTTAAATTGATACAAAAAATACAAAAAAATAAAAATAAAAAAACGATACGAATTTTTATTTAATTAAAGAAACAACAAACGATTATTAACAAAATCATTAAAAGTTACATAAAAGTAAGGTCTGGCTTTGGCAAAAGGCTGTTGCTCTAATCGGTTTCCTTTTTATGGCAAAAAATTGATGGCAGAAATTTTAGATGGTCTTGGCCATTTCTTTAATTTTAGATAAGTCTTTTTAAAATTTTAATACTTGGTCTTTTTAAATATAAAAATATTACATATAACAAATACGACTCATATTGGTGGTGGACGCTTGCTTAAGTAGGTTGGTCACATTTATTTTCCTCTTATTAGTTCAAATTTAATATGGAACCATTTTGATATAATAATATTAGTGAAGTTTAAACCTCTGTTATTTGGTTAAATTTCTATAAATTTTTTGCTAAATTTTTAATTTAATAATTTTTCAACAACAAAACTTCAACTCAACTTATATATAACAAAAAAAATGTTTGCAAATAACCAAAGAATTGTTATTTGTGTAACGGGATTTCTTCCTTTAAATATAGTTCTTATAATGTACAATTTATTTGTGCTGACGTAGCTGAAGATGGGGTTTTTCAAAACAACTGAAAAATTAACGATCAGTTTTTCAAAAAAAAAAAAATATTATTAAAAATAATAATTGATTATTCATCTTGTTTTTTAGTGTTACTAATAATTCTTAACACAACTTTAATAAGTTTAACTGCAAAACACTAATATCAATGTTGAGTCAATGATATTTTATTCACAGCTCTTCCTTTGACATTAGTTAAGGCACCAAAGCCCGTTTTATTTTAACAATGGATATCATTTTAGCTTACAAACAGTTAACTTATGACAGTGAGTTTGGGCATAAGTGTCTTTAGACAACCCAAAATCGATTTTTACAAAATTCTACACCCCCGGTATCATCACCCAAATTTGGGATAAATATTTTTTTTATTAAATTCAAAAAAGTCCTAAATACGCATTTTTATTTTTAAGTCTACTATGTTTAGAATAACTTCTAAGACCAAGAATGTGAATATATTTCAAAAGTGCGTCAATATTTTTGAGTTAATTTTCAATCACATAAAGTTTACTTAAATTTATTTTATCACGTTTTATACAATTTCCATTATTATTTTCATATGTCAAGGTAAGGGTAAATGAACTATACCCTACACCCTAATCAGTGGAAAGAGCATTATTACGGGATGAAACATCCTGAGATAAACGTATATGTTGTGTATCAGCCTAAACGTTTTGTTCAATTAAGGTAAAAAAACATTGAAGCTCTTTTGCAAGTGAATTTATTAGTTTCGGATAAATCTCATAAAATATGTTTTTTTTAACGCATTTATATAAGACCTTAGCAGTAATAGGAAGTATTGTTTTTTTAACTATTAAATGTGTGACAAGCAACAACTATAAACCATAATTTAAGTAAAGTTTAAAGGAATTTTTTTTAAATCTTTTTTATTTTTAAACGTTTTTATTTAAAAAAAATAATGTTTAAATGTATCTGAGTTTCAAAATATATATATATATATATATGTATATATATATACAAAATATTTGTTTATATTTTTTTTAAATTAATGAAACGTTGATGTATTTAAGTTGCAGAAAAAATATAACTTTACGTTAAACGTTATTTAAATAACATTAATGGTTGAGTAATAGAGCTTTTATTCTTATATACTTTTATGTAAGTATATACAGAAGTATTTACGTGATGTTATGTATATTATAATGTACTTATACATACACGTTCAATGACATTTTAAGTCCTTGAAAATAATAATTGTAAAAACGTGAAGGACACAAGTTAAAGATCCTTAAGCCGAAAAAGGTGGTAGGCATTAAAAAGGTATGAACGTAACTTTAATCTATAACGTGCCGTAACAAATAAATATTTTTAACTTGAATTTATTATTTTTTCTTACTTTTTTTTATTTATTTTGGCTAAAAGATTTATTTAGATTTAGTTACGAAATATTTTCTTTTTAATTACAAAACTGTTTAACATAAATCACATTCACTTTTTAAATTTTTATTTAATAATATTTTTTTATTTTTTTTATGTATTTTTTTAACTTTAACACATTTTATTAATACTTTATTAAAAAAATCATTTTAGAAGATTATTATCACTTTTTTTTTGGGATAAACAATTTAATTAATAAATCCCGTTATTATGTATTTTTTCTATTAATTTTTTAAACTGATTATGATTTTTTTACAAAATATTTTTTTTAATACTGTATTTGTTTAAGTTTATAGGTATAAAAAATATGAAAAATCTTTATGTCCGTTTCCGTTCCTTTCGATAGTTTAGGAAATTTTCTTTAAGATGCTCGTTGCTAGAGCTGATTACGAGGACTAAATTCTTTGTCTAAGGGTAAGTATTAGCCAAAGGATAATATTCGAATTTATATAAAGAGTTTTTTTGTGTTTTTGTTTTATTCATTTTTGAATTTATTCTAATTTGTTTTCATTTTCATTTATATATTTTGTTTTTTTATTCATTTTATTTTCTAATAATGAATGAGTATATGTGACCAAACAAGCATGTAGTATGCGAAATACTTTTTATCATTATATACAAATTTTTAAATTTTATATATGTGTGTGTAGGTGTATGTGTTTTATCTAACCATGTTTCTAACGAACTTACAAATACCTTCAAAGACCACTCCAAGGAAACCAGGACACAATAACTAAAGATAAAAAACAAGAGTAAAATATTAAAACAAGCCCAAATATGCTTTAAACACACATATACATGTCCATATATGTGTGTGTGTGTGTGTAAAAATTGGAATTTCTAAGTAATACTAATACATAGACATTTTTTAACATACACATACATATGTGTAGAAAAAGAAAGCCATCAACAAAGGACAGAACACGTTGATTAAAGTCTTTTATAAAAAAACAAAAATCATTTATAGTCTAGTTGTTGTTGTTGTTGTATTAATAACCAATTCGAAAATGTTAGTTATTATTTTTGTTTTCTATTTAAATTTCGAAAATTCTTTTGATATAGTCGACCCCAAAAGCTTGTTAAACTCTCTTTCTCTTTCACTTGACATTTATGGGTTAAAGAACGCGATTTTTCTAGACAACTCAAAGCAGGTGAGTGTGTGTGTGCTCGCTTTCGGTTATTTGAAAGTCTTTATCCTTTTGTAATGAAAATAAAACATGCAAACTTTATTCTTTGATAAAGATTTACATAAACATACATACAAAACTATAAGACTACAGTGTCTAATATTAGCTATACGTTTTGCACTTAGATGATAGAGTCATCTTTGTTGGAAGTCCTAATTTTAGTGTTCAAAGTTTACAACACATTATTCATGAATTATTTATATATTTAAAAACTCTTGTTATGTTAGAGCCGTTAAAATAAATATAATAAAAAGCTAAATAATAATTTTAGATATAAAATAACAAATACAATAATTATATTTAAGGGAAAGTGTGGCTGTCTCAAAGTCAACGCAGGGTTTAAATGGAAAAAAAATAAACTTTTTTCTTTCGGTTGTTATTTTTTTAAATTAAATTTTAAAGTACACAAGATCAGGGCACAAATCGTCACATCCGTGTTCGTATTACGTGATACGTCGTTTGAACTGAATAGTATTATGGCATACGATTGCAAACGGATCGTAATTTTTTGTTGATTTTAACTTCCGGAGTATACTTTTAGCAGCTTTGTTTTATATGAACCATGATAGAACTAATCAGGTAGCCTCACAATGCCCGCAGTTTGTTTTTTAACATCGAATCTGTTAAACTCCATACATAAAGAATAATTTTCTCTCTCTTCTTAGCATCATATATGTCAAAATTCATATAAAAAAAATTTCATAAAAAACGTCCTCTCTGATTTGAACAGTTAATGGCGCATTGAAAATATTTTATTTTTATTTAAACGCCATATAGAAATGCTAGCGATGGATCCACCGAAGGCTTTTTTTATGAAATTCACTCCAAAGGAATATGCATAGTTGAAAGGACCATCGGCCTAAAGCATAGAAACATCAAAGATTTTGTCGTTTTTTTTTTTATAAAAACATCAATTACCTTTTGGCACATTTTCACATTTAACAGGTATCCCAACTGCAATTATAATAAAACTCTTATGAAAATCTTATTTATTTACCAATATTTTCAATAAATTAAAAAAAATATTGTAGTTATGTACTCGAACACCTTTTTGTTAACGAATGAGAGTTCGTATTAATCATACGTTCACTGATACGTTCACATATGTATGTCATAATCCGAAAAATGCCTTTTAACGAAACGAAATGTACGTTCACGGATGTGACGATTTGGGCCCAGGTTGTGTATAGAAATGTACTTAATTGGTTAGGATAACTTTGCTTGAAAAACATGCTCCCACTTGTTGATGTTCAACAATCCATTTAACGAATTATTTTTTTGCTGTGCATCGTCATTAAGTTTCAGTGGTTTCTACAAATAAAATCTGTTAATATTAAGGCTCGGAGCCTTAGTAGGAGTACAATATAGAGAGCTCCTTGTTATTTGAAATTCTAATTCACGATGTTGAATAAATGTTTGGGCAATTTGTAAGATCAATATTCTGATCATATATTGTAAGAAATTTGCAAACTTTGCCTTTTAAGCTTTAATTATTAATCAGGAACACAGTTCCTCCTCCCCTGTAGTAGAATTTAATTTTTAGCTGTCAAATTATGAAGGTTGCCGACAGTTATTGCACAAATAGGAGAAAATTAAAATTCTACATTAAATTTAATAATTTTCCAAGTGATGTAAAATTACGTACCATTCGTACGTACTGCAATATGTTAAATAAGTTGCAAGATCATTAAATACTACAAATAGGATACAGTAACGAGCCCAAGAAAGCGCCCTATATGCCTTACTTCTTCATACTCCCACTGGGTACTGTTGTTTTCCTTAGGCAAGTTAGCACAAATACTATGAACGTTTAAAATGTGTAGACTCTTAAAATTAATTTTTTTGTTCCTTACTGTATGGTAAACCAAATTCATATTTATTTTATTCATTTATTAAAGTCTCACACATTTAAACTCATTCTAATTTTTCATTTAAATCTTTATATTATTTTCTTTTTCTATGTAGAATATTTTGCCTCATCTACAAACAGACGGTTTGATATATGCATAGATGTACATACACAAACTTATAAATCTTTAGGACACTCCCTCCTCACTTTTATGTGCAAATATATGTATATACATACATACACACATATATATACGTATGTATGTAATGATGTATAAAAAAGTAAAAGTGAATTGTGAAAGTTTTGTCTTTCGCTGTCTTGCTTTATACATACATATGTTTTAATATTCAAAGGTAGCGCAAAAGGTATAAAAGTGTGTATGTATGTATTCGTATGCGTGTTGTGAAAAAACGTGTTGGACATTTTTCATTATTATTTATATTGTTTTATAAAATTTTTTTATTTTAATTCCACATTTATTCATGCGTTTGCCTCTTCCTTTTTTAACGTACATACATACATAAATATATATATTTTCTTATGTATATTTTGTAGGAAAAATCCGCTTCTTTATTAGATCTGATTACTTATTCTGCCTTATGTTAAAATATCTCAGGTTATTCTCAAGTTAGCACATGGTTAAACGATAAAACCTTTTTATTTTTTTCGGTTTTTACTATTATTTTTTTAACTTTAATGTTATTTTATGCATAAATATTTGCTGATTAAATAATGATAAAAATAAAAGTTATTTTATAGGACATATTTTATTTTATTCCGAAAGTAGTTTTTTTACCCAATGGAAAAATATCTGTTTATGTCAAAAATAATCGATATAAAGCGATAAATGGTTATCAGTTCAATCGATTAAGGTTTCTTTCCTGCAGAACAGTGTTGCCCCTTCTCAGGTTTGTTTTTTTTTACCAACGTGATTTCGAATATGATTAAAAAAATCTGCTATTGAAATAAATGCAGTTTTTCAAAGGCTGTTTAAATCTAATATCTAAAACAAAATAGAGTCCAAAGTCTTAGAATTTCAAGTCAGTAATTTAATCAAAGCTAAATTCAAACATTTACCTGAGTTAGATGTCTTTGAAACGAATTAAGACTTTTATTACCCTTTTTTTTAACAAACATAAATGTTTTGATTACTTCAAAGGCTTTATCTGTGTCATAACATCCATAATTATTATGATATTAAACCTAATATTAAACATAGAGAATTATACAAAATAACTTTTTCTTTTCCTTTTTTAAAGTATAAAAGTATTTTTAAATTTATTACATTCAATGTAATTTAATTCAATCGACAAGTCTTACATAATATAAGCATGTTTTCATGTGTTGCAAAAATGTCAATTTGATCCTTTAAATTCACAAAAAAAAAGACAAGTGCAGATGTAAGAAGATTAAACACGATAAAATGATTTTGCATATTTAAGATTTTATTGTAATAAAATATTTACATACATACAATCATACATACTAAAACGGAATAAAACGCAAAATTATATAGAAAACATAACGCATTACTGTATAAGTATCGAACAAAGTCATATGATTTTCATCAAAAGAACTCCTGTTTTTTTTTAATTTTTCCTTTGTTGATATTAAACAAGTTTCTTTATCACTTTTTATGATATTATTTATACAACTTTGCTACTTAAGATGTTGCATATCATTATTTTATTTTATGTACTGCTTGGCACAAGAAAAAAAAACATGAAGTAGATGCCAAACACTTTCTGAAACATACTTTGTTAGCTAAAACATAAACAGCCTTAACCAGAAAACAATTCTCAAATAATATTTTTTTAAATTGCGTTTTCTTTTACTTAATACATTCTTAGCTTTTAAATTAAAACAAAATTTTCCCAAAGAAGCAGTTTTGTTAAAAAAATCTAAAACTTCTAGCTACAACACCGACTTGAACATTTTACATTTAAGCATAATCTTTGCTAATGCTTCAATGGGTTAGTTAGGGCAGTATATGGTTTAAGGGACGATAAACTTTTATTAACAACGTATATATGTGCTGCACAGCTAAAATCCCCGCAAACAATTCCTATCAAAAGGGGTGTTAAGGCAATGCAAAATGCTGGTTTTACATAAAAATTTGGACTCTATATACTTCATTGGAAATAAATGGATGGACCCATTAAAGGCGCCCCAATTATTTCTTTCGTTACATTATGAGGCATATAAGTAAAAAAACTATACAATAATGCTACGGAGAATGCAATACTCGAGACGGCCAAATATGCGATGCTAAAGATAAAAAAGTGTCGTTCATATAAAAAATGTGTATAAGTTTATAGTTAAATAATAAATATAATAAGCAAAATATAATCTCGACCGGTTTCAGAGGTTGCGTGTTATCTGCAGACCTAAGCCTTTTATTAATGCTTTTTTTTAAACCATTTAATAATTCCTATATAATTTGAAATTTGGTTTATCTTACTTAAACTTGCAGCACTGATAAAGGTGTTAATGCTACGTCTTGCACAGAGAAAAGTTATCGATTAGATCGGTTCAGTTACCATATAGCATTTATTTACCCAGTGGTGGTACCCAGATTCAAAGAATAAATTTTGTAATGTCATATGGATTTTGCGAAACAAAAAATTAGGCTTTTGAGCTGATCTGTGATAATTAAAATTTAACAGCTTTCGTAAGCTGTTTCCTAAGACTAATCGTGCTTGCTTTCTGACCACACAGGTTCGTAGAACAAACCAGTTTGTTAAAAGCAGATATAAGATCTCTTTATTTTATAGTTCTCATTAACAACCATATTAATAAACTTCGATTTGTATGAATTTTTAAATCTGACATTTAGCAATAAGATCACAGACGTTCAGTCTTAAACTAAATCGCTTGCAGTTTATTCACATATGTCATAATCCAAAAAGTGTTTTTTGCGTGATGATTTGTATGTTTACGAATATGAAAATTTTAGCCCAGAATTAAGTGTAAAGAAAATGGACATAGTTTGTACTACCCATTCACCATTAAAAGTAAAAAAATAAAAATATGCAGTTTTAGTTTTAATTTTCAAAAAATATTGTATTCTTAAATATCTAATTTTATAACCTTAAAAAAAAGTATAAAAATGAAATAATTAATCAAGAAAATAATAAAGCACAAAAATTTTGTCAGTTATTTAATTTCGTTCTCACTTACACAATAAGCAGAAGTAAATGAAAGTCCCATTTTCTAATTTTTTGAAACTGTGAACTTATTAGATGATATTTACATACAACACCAGTAGTACCGATCAAAAAATTCTGAACATGAAACTGTAGCTGATTTCGAAAATGCATTACACTCGGCTAGCGTCAGACTTAGTTCTTCAAAATATTCTTAATAGTAATAATCTCATAAATATAAACTCAAGCCAGAACTAATTATATTAAAAAATTAATCTAAGAGAAAGTTTATCTAATTTCCAAAAGTTTACAAATAATATATCTTTACGCCATTAGGACCATTTTTGTTAGCAGAAACTGTATTTTGTTGCCTCTTACTGTTTGTATTAGAAAATATACAATATCATATTGCTAAATCTTTTATGTAAAATATCTAATGCATAAATAAAAAAAAATTTCCCCCAATGATGCTTACGCTATGCCATATTCTCTTGCTTGTTGTAAAAAATATTTGTTTTAAATATACTGTTTCTTCACAAGTATATTTGTGTGTGAAAGTGTGTTTATGTATGAGTAGGTAATATGATAATAATGTTGTAAAGGAGCATTAATATTAATATTATGCTTATGAACGTTTGCGCGGTTTACAGTAAGTATTATTTTTAAAGCCGTACAATTCATATTATGTGGTTTTTAACCGACTTAATATTGAAAGCGTAAACGTTGCTTTAATATTTCATGATTGACATTTGGTAAAACGCCCAGTTTGCTTGTGTTAACTAATGTCAAGCAGCAACAAAAAATTTCGTTAATTTATTTAGAGAATTTTTAATTTATTCATTCGGTTAACCGGCAAATTTCAATTTGTATTTGGCAAAGAAATATATATAAATACTTAATAATAATTCAAAGTGTTCATTTTTTCTATTGCAAATGAAACAAGTAAGAATGTTATTTTTGGCCATGTCGAATCTTAAATACCATTCACCAGTTACAAAGTACACATATACAAAATATTGTCAATTTCAGGTAAAAATATTATATTTTATCCCCTATTTGTTTGCCTTGAAATGAAATTTTTGCCCCTGTTATGGTTTAAAATTTGACTCAGTTGAATCGAAATTAAAACAATTTAACTTAACAACTTTAAAAAAATTAACTTTTTATTAGTATTACGAGTTACAACTAATTCCAGTTGAGTTACAACTAATTCCAGTGTTTACCGCTTTCAACTTTTTTTTTTATTAATAGACGAGTTTCGAGTTGTAATTTTTTTAGGGTTTTGTCAACCGCACTAAAAAAAGTTGTTATTTATAATACCAACTTGCAAAATTTCCTCTGATTTTAAGTTGAAGTTAAGCCGTAATAGGGGCAAAATCCATTTTAAGATTAGGACTAAAAACACTGTTAAAATACTGAGTAACTAATAAACTAATGCCATAGAATCCAGTAGCTGTTGGAATTAAATTTGAAAGTAACAAATCAGTACTTCTATGTCATGAATTTTGATATTTTTTTGGCTTTATATTCGATTTAAAATTAGCATTTCGATTTTAGCATAAGACCAAAATATCATAATTGTCATCTTAAATCCTATTCCGAAAGCTACTAGATTTAGCGACACCCCTGAATTTTTCAAACCTTCAATGATAATAACAAAAAGTTAAAAAATAATTAATTCAAATACCATGGATTTGAACAATTGCTAATAGATTTGCTGTCGAAACATTTGTTCCATTTACAATAAATAAACATATCAGATATATATGGATGTGTGTATGTAATTCATACATACATGAGTATATAATATTTGTATGTATGTATATGTGTTTATCTGCATGTGTTCACCGGAAAAAATTTCAATTAATTTCTTTATCATAAAATTTTAAAAATATGTTTTTTTTTTTAATATAATTTGTTTTAAGTATTTGAGCAGACATTATGTTTTACCATCACATTTGCCTCTTGACATAAATCTCGGCCTAATTTTAAATGGTCATATTCTTCAGCTGAGAATAATATCTCTTGTAAATCAACATCCATTGAAGTGCTACAGAAACTGCTGCAGGTTGACGAGCTGTTGCGCAAACGACTGCCGACAGAGTCTTCTGAATCGCTAACATCTTTTGCTAATGGGTCGTCGTGAGGAATACTCTTTTTACACAGTTTGGCAAAATAACGTTTGTGATTTTTGTTTTGATCATAGTTACAACTGGTTATATGTTCACCCAATTCCACTTCACTATTTAAATTATTGTGTATAATTTGAGGGTATACTTTGTCATCAATTTTTTTGTCAACTGCAGCTCCATGACGACAATTATTTAAAATCCAATCAATTTCCTTTTGACAGGCCACAAATCGTACATTGGGGAAGGGAGGTGGTCGTTTAGTTATTAAACCAGTTGAGGGATTATAAATGCCCTCCCTAACATCGTAATTATTTCTGTATAAATAAGGGGCTGGATGTTCAGGTGTGAGTCTGGAAAAAGGTCCTATAGGCTGCAAACCCTCACGTTGTTCTTCGGCATAGCGACGATCATCTTCAGTGCAATATTTCCAACTGCTAAAATCCATAGACTGGCCATCTGTTTTAGCCTTTACATAAAGCCCATCATCAAACCACATGTTATCGATTTCCTTTAATTGGCCATCAATAAATAATCCTTTGAAAGTGAAATTGTAAGGTTCGGTTAAATGCAAAGTTCCGTAACCATTAAAAAATCCCATAGAAAAGTAGCCACGATATTCACTGCCATCCGGAAATTGATAAATGCCATAACCATCCATGCACTTTAGTGGCTCTAACCAAATGCCATCATAACTACTGTTCGTAAGAAGTGTTTGTCTTGTGACATTTTTTGGAAGTTTGCTAAATTGACTAAACAACTTATCTGGCAAGCCCCTCTGCAAATTATCCTCTTTGTTTTTTGCCATAATGTTAAGGCTGTTTGCGGCTTCTTATTGTGTTTTTATTTCAAACAATTGAAATTGTTTGATAAAAAAAAATTGTTTGAAAATTTTTCATTTATAATGTCAATTTATTTTTTTAAGTTTGGTTGTTTTCCAAACCATGGCCCAAACAAAGTAGGTTTTTTTAGATTTTTTTTTTTTTATTAAAAGAAAATAATTTATGGCAATACCTAAACCACAAAATTTGTTTTTTTTATAATATCATACATATATCAAAAGCATTAACTCAACCTTTATTGAGCATTCGCATGTTGGTATATAACCCTTAAATTGCTTTTTTTTCCTTTTCATCTGCAATGGACTAAAAAAGGTGCGAAGTATATGTCATAAAAAATAAATTTTAAAATATTATACACAACAACAGCAGCAGTAAAATATTAAATACAATCGAAGATATGCATATGTGTGTATAAATAAATAAAAATAAAAAATTAATAAAAAAATATATGTATGTAAATATTAAAAGAATTGACCTAAATTGGTAAAAGAAAATCTTAATGAATGGCATATTGTTGTGGACGAAATGAAAAGTCTCAATGCGAATATATGAAGACATTTTGTGGCAAAGGTGTGCATGTGGATGAGTGTGTGCACGTGCATATGTGTATGTGTGTGTGTGTTTGTTAAGCACAATGCATATGGCCTGTAACTGGGTTAATAGCTGTTATACATACGTGATTAAAGTCAATATAATATGTTGTCCAGTATAAAAGATAATGGTGTGGCCGGTGGTATCACGGTAAAACTGATTAGGTGCTAAAATGTTTCAATCAAATGTTATAAAGTCATATTTTTAAAATAGCCAAGAGCAATCGCAACAAAAAGCGGATATCACTATAACAAAAATCGTGTTGAGGGTTTACGGTTTTCTTTTATGTTTGGTAGATATAACATGTTTATTTTTGGAGATAGAAAATACATATGGAAAACGAATTTAAATTTTTTTCTGGGTATTTAAGTTTATATGAAAATAGCCAGATTCACAATTGGAAAAGACAATAAATATTGTTTTAACCCGTGCGAAATACAAGTCAGTGGTAGATAGTCTTTTTTTTAATCTGTGGTAGATGATTTGAGGGTTTCTGGCTACTGTTTTTAAAATTTGTTCCATCTCAGTAAAAATATTTATTCTGAATGACGTGCGCACGACAAGCTATTAATGGTCAATATAAAACAAAATTTTCAAGTTTGATTGTTAAGCCTTCAAGATTGAAATTGTACAGAAAATGAAGTTACACGATCATCGTTTGCGTCGCTTATTTGATGAATTGGGTAATTGATCTTTGACTTTTAGGCAAAAAGATAGCCTGTTTTACTCTGAAAAGTATATTATAAATCGGACCTCAAAACTATGTCATATACGCGTGCCAGCTGCGTCGGCTACATTTTTAAATGTAATTTAAGAACCTGGCATAAAATAACAAAATTTCGCTTATAAAATATTTATTTTTTCTGTATATGTTTTTTTAATTGAAAATTCTCTGTTTCTTACAAAAAAACACTTCTTTTTAGTTTTCACATGTCGTATACTTAATAATATTAACCGAGAATAAATAATTATCACTGATACGTACGAGTGGTATTTTATTAGAGTTATTCGCGTGATCGTAGTTAAAATAAAAATTTGCCACGAGTGATTGAAGGGCTAGATAAGAAGAAGATAATAAGCGTGAATGATAAAATTTTCCATAGCTCTTGCAGAGTTTATTTAAATTTTTATTTTCACCATAATATCGTTTGATTACAAATTATTATGCTGCAGACAAGCCAAGTTTTTTATTGACTCAGATTCATTTAAAATATTGTAACAATTTTTTTTGTTTTAACTTTAATTTTAACATTTAGTTCTGCTGCATATTCATTAATTAATTAATTTAATTTTTTAGGTATTTTTTATTAAAATACTACTATCACTTATGTAAAAATTTCAAAAATGTTTTATCACCTCCTATAACTCTGAATTTTCTAGTACAATAAACATTTTATTTTAATAAAATAGGCAACGTCTATATATATATGTAACCATATAATGAATGAAAGCTGCGCATTTTTTTGCAGTATAAAAATCCACTACTATTGCTAATAATATTATATGAAAGTTAATAATTTGCTACTGCAATTAATTATTGAAATGATACTCTGATTTAATTATTTAAATGCAGTATAAAAATAGTAAGTTAGTTAAGTGCAGTATATAAAAGCAAACTTATTCCTAGAAAATTAGAATTTCTTAATATTTTTGGGCGTACTAGTTCCAAGTATTAGCAGTCAATTCTCTTCTAAGAATTAAGGATTGTAGTTTTGATAAAGCCTTAATAGATAACCAGGATACAATAATGTAAACACAATTAAAAACACGCATTGAAATATAATAGTTATCCTCTATACCGTGTTGCTAGTTCATGTTATAAAAATTTTAATAATAAATAATCATTACAAGTATATGTTCTTGTTTTGTGCAAACCACATAAATTTTGTTAATTTTTACATAAAAACGCCACAAGAAGTGTTCACTTCTTCACAGAAAACAGAAAAAAATTCAAGTGAAACCCGTAAATAAAATTAAATTAATGCGTTTCCATAGCTGTTTGCTTTGATTTCCGCTACTTCTCTGATAGTATGTATTAGGGAGGTAATAAATGTTAGTTTTGCAATTGCAAATTCAAAAACAAATAACAAGTTTCCCAAAAGTGTATTTTAATACTTCCATTAAAGTATTCTCTTATTATATAATAATACATGTGAAGCTTTATGTATTTTTATTTTTGTTAAATTAACTCATTAATCCTTATAAACATAATAAATTTTAAAATCTATAAAAAAGTTGTTTAAAAGATTAAAAAATTGTTAATGAATATATATAAACCAAATAAATAAACTTTACCTCCTTAATATTTATATATATATACATTTATTTAAGTGAAAACTGTAATGCTTCCAAAATGTTGACCATACTCACGCATTATTGAAATGTGAATTTTCGTGTTTACATATCTATTTACATACATTCAACATACATATGTACATAACGTATACATACATATGTATACATACATATCGTATTCATATACATACATATTCTAAGGCATGCATACAATATTTTGTTTTAAGCAAATAAGCACAGTGGGACTGTTAAAAATCTGTTATTTTACTGGATTATAAAACAGATTATGCCAGTATAACATGAAAATTATTTTAATAAGATCCCTATGGAATAAAAATTTGTATTTGCTTTGATTAAAAACCGTGTTTGAAAAATTTTGATTTGAATCCAATTAACCCATTAACCATCTAATTAGATAGTTATTCCATGTGGAAGAAATTCTTTTGAATCGTACTAGATCGTTACGATACTAGATTTCTGTTATTTGTATATTTTATACATTCTCGAAGCTGTAGAAATTAGGTGTTTTCATGCCTACTCAAGCATTAATTATTTTAAGCCAGGGACCAATTCTGAAGAACATTAAATATGATTTAACTGTTTATTTTATTATTTAGGTGTCATTGGTATATTAGTTTTCCCTTCGGATTGTGATTTCCATAATATTTATTTTTTATTGACCCTATAAAGTATTTTAATTTTAAGTCCTTAAAAAGGGTTTTTTTTATAAGTGCGGGTAGATGCTGCCGGCCGTGTTGTTTTGGTAATATCTGTCTTATCTAGTGTTTATTATTCAGTCCCTAATGTTTAAAAACCACGGTGAGTTATACGATTGAGAAGCATGCCCAAGTGAAATTTTTTTTTTATCAAATTGCGTATTCGATTGTGCATTGGCCGAGTAATTACGCACACAAAAACCCGACGGCCTTGGGCTCTCCCGTATACTTTAATGGATATGCAGCAGCGACATTTTCGACCGATCGGGTGTTGCTTTAACTAATAGATTTTGACTGTTTGTTTACCCAACCGATTGTCTCAAATTTAGCCACCAAACGTTGAATAGTCGACTATGGAGGTTGATCGCGTCTGGCGTAAAATAGACGCAACATTTGTACTAACAAACGCTTGTTTTGATAATAAATGCTTAAATAATATTAAAAATGATAATAATGATTAAAGATTTATGGAAAAAGTTACACTACTAAATCGTCGTTCGTGAATTATTGTGCTCTATACCGCAAAATGGCAAAAATTGAGATAAAACCGATTTTTGGGCAAACTTTTTGAGATTTGTCGATCTGTGTAATCAGTTGTTTGTTATCGTTTAAAGTTTTAGTTAAAAGCTTCGTCAGCTATTGTGTTAAATATGTATAAAGTCTTAAAAAAATGAATAAAAAAACCACAAATTATAGAACTTTCTTTGGTAAAAAAAATCGCGAACATTTTTTCGATTCAGTTTTTTGTAATTGACAATTAAACGTTTAAAATTTATTTCCCAAAAAAAAAAACATTTTTTTTTATATAGAACACAATAATTTACGAATGACGAAATCGCACTCCTCTTTACTACATAAGAAAGTGAATTTAAAAAATTTGGATACGAATTAAAATATTTTGCCCTTACACTGTCCTGAATAATTGAAACCATTGAGTAATACTTAGCTTAAATTTATGTCCTATATTTTTGTCTATTTCTACACTTTCCATAGTCCTTAAGTGGGCTTAATGCTATAATTTATTTCACAATATATTCTATGTCTGTAGATTAATGTATTTATTGTTTGTATCATAACTTATGTGAGCTAAATAAACGCACTTTTATTTTACTACACATTAATATATTACTTTTTACTGGCCCATTTTCATTAATATATCATAATTTTTTCAAAATAAGTCATCATAAAAACGTGAGAATTTTATTAATACAATTGCGCAGTTTCAACTTAAACGATTAATGAGATTAAATTAAAAATTTTATATTTTTATGACACCACAGTGAACCATTTCTTTTTTATTTTGTTTTTATGATTTAAAGCAGACAAACAAAAATATTAGAATAAAGTAAATTTTAAACACACACACGCACGCACACACACAATCCTTATTTGCGGTATTAGGGAAAATATATATATTTTTTTAAATAAAAGCACAACAACTAAAAAAGGAACGGTAGTAAATTTACAAATACACAAGAATATTTGTAGGCTTGTCACCTGCATTTCGTTGCTGGCCATGTTAACAAAGTATGATGATAAATGCGTTCACATTTTTTAAAAATGTCTCTTGCCACTTTAACGGTGATAATGTTGTTCGCAATGACGCTGACTTTGATGATGGCGGTTTTATTAACGTTGTTGTCCTTTTGAGTTAACTTTTAGGCGTAAAAGCTATAATCGTATAACATTTTATTTTATGAATTTACAAGTCTATTGGTTTCTGTAAAAAGTTTCTTATATCACATTTATCTCTTTGTGAGTTTGTTTTACTTTTTTCGCTTATATAAACACAAGTAAGAAATATTTCAGTTTGAGTTTGTTTTTAACATTTTTAATTTATTATAGACATAAAAATGATTTTATCTCGCCATCATTTAAGGTTTGTCACATTTGATTAATGATGATGAAAGGCTGGAAAAGAGCTACAAGAAAAAGGCAAGACACAATATGGGACATGTTGTGTTGTAGCGTAGTACAGCATTAGATTACAAGCTGAACTACTAAATAATACTTGTCTATGTGGCCATGAAAAATGTTGAACGTGTTTAAAGCCCAACAACCTTAAAGGCATGCAAAAATAGTATTNAAAAAAAAAAAAAAAACAAGAAAGAAGGAAGCAGTTGTTAATTTTATACACGTTTTTCTTTTTCCTTTTTTTTTGTGTCATTGACTTGTTTCAGATCCTTATTTCTTTGGCTTCCAGTTTGGCATTTAACACTTTTTAATTAAATATATTGTTGTTTGAGTGTTTTTTTATGTTGCTGCCTCAACTTTTTGCTGTTTTAATGTTAAGCGCTGGAGGATGACTTTTTCAATTTAACGAACTATTCTCTTCAAATAGAAATTCTTAATTAATTTCATTTCAACACTACCCGAAGCATTTCACTTGCATAAAATTTATTTACTTTTCAGACTTACAAGAAGACATATTTATAACATATTTACAAATTTTGTAGATATAATCGTACATTAGACACCCACATAGAAGTGCAATTTACTGACACATATTCGCATTTTTCTGGTATTTCGTATAAAAACAATCAACTCAATTGCTAGAATCTGTTTGGTCGTGTGTAATGTCTGTCCAAGTGTTGAGAAAGAATTAAAGATATTCACAGTTAGATGCAAACACTGTCATCCAAACATGTATGTATTTTATACACACACACGTACTTTTATTTCTAGCAACAATTGTGGGTATGAACATAGGGACCACAATGGGTTTAAAAAAGTACTTAATACCTTAATTTATTGGCTTCTTTTTTACTTATGAAATTTAAACAAATTACAATTAAACTGGTTAAGGAGGAAACATGAATTAAATATTATGATACAAAATTCCTTAAAATAATATAATAAAGTTGACTAAATATAGTAAGAACTGGCGACTGTAACTCTGTGTCAAAATAGATCTCTTAATCAGATTAATTAATGCAAAGTTATTTGCCAAAAAAATATAAGCCAATCTTTAGCATTTTTAAAAAATAATTATATTTATCACAAAAAAAAGTGCTGCTGTTATGCCTTTATTAATATTATAATAATTAAAATATTAACAAAGTAAACCGAGAACTTCTAACTGGGTGACCCATTATTATGAAATTTGCACGAACATACAGAAAGAAGCGGCAGTTCTTTTAAAAAATTAAATTTAAAAGGTTTTGGTGTTGCTCAAAATTTCCTTGTTGCCTATATTTTTTCCCATTTCTGTTGCAACTTACTCTAAACGAGGTTTCTTCATTCGATGTTACTTGCTTCTAGTGGATTTGCTAAAAATATTTTCATAAAAATCTAGAGTTCAGTCTTATCCTTACGTTGGCTGTTGAATTCTACCACAACAGCGAAAGTTCATTATAAATAACGTTTGTATGAATATGATAACAATACCCTTGTCTATGCATCCATGCATATGCAAATGAATGCACTCTTGCATAGACGCTAATACAGTCATTATTGCAATTGCATTTTTTATATTTTTAATATCAGCAAACCAATCAACTGCGGGAGATTTTTAATATTTTCTCTTTTACAGAAGTTGTATGTGTTTTTAATTACTTATTCAATTCTCAAGAGTGTTGCACATTTCTCATAAATAGTTTAATAAAAACTCATAATAAATAGAAATTAAATTCTTTGTTAATTGAAGGGCATTACCGTTAAGTCATTGCTTATACTTATATTTGAATTCAAGTATCTTTTGTTTATTAAAGTTTAGGGAATTTTAAGAGTTGCATATTAGAAAAATTTAAATTTACTTTTTGTTAAACCAACACGACAAACACGGCTCTTATTTGTGCAGTGCCTTGCATTGGTAACAGGATATAAACTTTTCTTCATTGTATGTGACCGGAAAAAGCCCTGTTCGGAGTTTTTTTATGTACGAAAGGTACGACTAAAAGAAGTAATTTAAAGCGCAATACACTAGCCAGTAAAAAATAATCTTTTAGAAAAATCTGGACTGTTTTCAGTTTAGCTTGTCGTTAAACATTTCATTTGTTTCATTGTTACTTTAAGATAATAGTGGAAGGCAACTCCCGATGTAAATTAATTTTTTAACAAATTGCTTAAACTATTTACCCAACTGTCAGAAAAGCACATTCGATAGTTCTTGCACAAGTTAGAGCAGCTTCGTTATTTAGCAAAGAACATTTAAAAACGGCATTTCTATATTTAATTAAGTTACAGTTGGTTGGTTCAAAAGCGACCACAGGCCACATATAAAACTGCAACTAAGAAAACGCTTAGCAAGTATTTAAAAGTGCAGTTAAGTCATAACCATGAAAGGTTGTTTAATTTACTGCTACATTTATTTTTTTTAATTTGTGATGGCCTTAACATGAAAGTTTTTTGTACGCATTACCTTGTGTTTTCACATAATAAATTTTAATAACAATATGTTGAATAACGCTGCTAGAGCTACGATAAAATTTTCATTTATTTGCAAATTAAATTAAAGTGTTTGGTATATTATTGGTAGACGAGGTATAATGCGTGTGTTTGGAAATTGTAATGTACAAAAACACATAGAATTTATAATTTTATTTAGTCCGCATAAATATGTTTTCTACAATGGGCAACATATGAACATAAAGTATTTTTATTCTCTCTTCTTTCTCTCTCTCTCTCTCTCTGTTAATTTCTCTGTGACATGGATAAGATTTCTGCCAACAATTTTTTTTTTAAAATATGATCCCACAGTAATGTGATTTTTACCAAATATGGCTATTTTAAACGAACATGTGTTTTGCTATCGTAACATGTCATATAAGACTATTTCAAATTTTGTATATACCCCCCTCCTAAGTGTATTTAATTTAAAAAGTAATTATTTTTTTAAATAATTGCCGTTAAACATGATTTTTTTCGTGTTTCTTAATCTTTAATTTGGTTATTTATATTTAATACAAAAAACTTTAACTTACACTAACATTTACGTTTGCAAAAAACATGAACGAAATTTATAAAAAAGGTTTGGAAATTGTGTTTTTTTAATGAACAAAACAAGACAACAATTTTTCTGCCAATATGTGTATTTTTAAAAGTTTTCCAAAAAATTTTGATTATCAAAATTCCCAAATCAATTTATATTTAAAAAAATATTAGAAAAAAATTTTTTTTTACAAAATTTCTTTAAATTTTAAATAAATTCTATATCAAAAGGAATTTTTCCTGTAAATTCTCTTTTTATATTGAATTTGTATTCATAAAATGTTTGACTTGTATTTGTTGGAGTGTTTTCAAGCGTTTTGTTTAATGTTTTAAAAACTGCACGTTTAAAAAGAAATGCTGCTTTAACTTAAGCTCTAAAGCAATAAAAGCATTTTTAATTAATATATTTATTAATTTTTTTTCCTTTGAGGAAATTATGAAATACTGAATAATATTTTTTATTTGATTATCACTCTTGAGAATGATTTATCAAGTCCTTCTAAGCTAGAGGGTTTACTCATAAAAGGGCTGAAAAAATTGCTCAAGCGATAGTTTTTATAATCTGTTCACAATTTAATAATCGCAACGTACTGCTTATTACTACCCACGTACTTGCTAAAAAAAGAGAGTAATAGCCTCTGTTGAGATTTAAGATTTTTTTCGTCCCAAGACTTATGTGTCAGCCTACGTATTAAACTGTTTTAAATAAATGTAAGAATAGAGAAGAGAGCATTAAGTACATATGTATGTATGTCTCCCTTGAGTAACAAGAGCTCACATTAAACTTTAACTTTTGAACAATAGAAATTTAACAAGAATGGCGATGGGGAAACGAGAAATTTTTTCCCCTAACAAAACGCAAACACCCAAAGGTTAAAGATTATTAATCAAAACCCCAAAGGTTAAAGATTATAAATATACAAAAGTACAGTGACTGCAGTGAAAATGATATGCGCATCTACATACATATAAGGAAAGAGGAACTTACTGTGTCATGCATTTGTGAATGGTTGCGAAATTCAACAGAACCACCTGATGAATGTCTTGGTTTAGTCATATCCAAACGTAATATGCCAGGCTTAGGGCGACGACTGACTTGTGGTTGTTTTTGCTGTTCACTGCTTAAGGACGTAGAAGAGGAAAAAGCAAGAGGCAAAGAGCTTGTTGGTGTTGGAGCAGAGCTTGAGGCAGCAAACACGTTTGAGGGAGCAGTGAAAGTAGATAAACGTCTTCTTTGGGGTTGCTGTGGGAACTGTTGTTCCAATTGCTGCTGTTGTTGTTGTAATTGTCTTTGTTGCTGAATTTCTTCCAAGATACCCTTAGGATCTTCAAAAAAGTTTTGTTGCCTCATTTTGAACAAATCCTTTCAGCTGCAACAGAGAAAGTCTTTCCTACGTTTAGGTTTTAAAATTCATTTACAATTTTTTGTTTGTTTTCATAGATTCAGCCCCATTTTCTTATGGTCTTGTTAGCATTTACCATAATGATAAGCTGCCGACTCCAATAGTGTTTACATTAAAACTGGCAGTTAATGTGTTGGTTCTTAAAACTTTCTTAAATTTCAACTTCACTTTATAGTTTTTATTTAAAACGCGAACACGTCCGTTGGCCACCGTATTCCTGTTAAGACTATGGTATTCAAACAAAATAATAAAATAGTAATTGTTTACTACTCAAGTGGAAGTAAAAACAAAAACTAAAAAAAAAACAGAACAAAAAATGTTATATTACTATTAAAGCTCATCAACACACAAACACACACGAAAAGATTCCAAACTAAATATCTAAACATTAATAGATAAGTGGTGTAAAACGAGGAACGGATGTAAAGTTTACAAGAAGTATGAAAAGAATTATATTAATCACTTTGGATTAAAGTCTTTAAGGTGTTTGTGTTAAAAGTTTTTTCATTAAAAAAATATTATATGGAAATGAAAACATTATCCGATTTACATAATTGTCACAAGATCTGTTTTTTGTTTCTGATACCCAAATTTGAAGAGTTTAAAGGGCGCTTATCGTCCGTTTATAAGGCTTCTGACTTTGAAACTTTTTGTGGTTTAAGTCTAATGCACCCAAAATATGCTGCTTTCTCAGTTTTTTTAAATATACTCCCTGTTAAGATAATATAAAAAGGCTTCATGTCTACTCAAGGTACTCTGATTATATTGTAATACCTTTCTTGTCCTGCTGCTGAGGGGTTTTTAAGCACCACACAAGCCTTCCTACAAGAGTTTGTCTCCATCCTTCTTTTGAGGTTAATGAAGTTTACCCACTTAAAGATTTGTTCTTGTCTCAATTCATTTTATATAGCAACTTTGAGTTCTGGACCATTAAACTAAAAATCATCCCCGTAACTAAACAAAATATTCCAATAAAACATAGGGTTGACTTCGAGTTTATTTTCAGTCCGTTATGCCAAAGGCACGAAGCATTCGGTCTCAGCTCTTGCACCAGCTGGATCTTGTATGTTCGTAGGTCGAGAACTATAAACAACATCTATTTTCAATAAAGGCGGTAGACACAGCTCTAGAGTCGTCTGCGCGCGCTGTCAAGTCGACTAAGGTTGGTGCTCTTTAATACAACAGTCTATAACAGCATTTTTTTCAGT
>NDXZ01021969.1:0-31544 GCA_003055125.1 Paykullia maculata
GTATTAAAGTCATTCTGAAAAGACAGAAGTTTTTATGTAAAAGTTAACAGGGAATTCTGCAATGTATATGACATTAAAGCCGATGATCCTCAGGGCCGAGTACTAGAACCAATTCTTTACAGTATATTTACGTCAGATATGCAAACTATTGAATAAGTCTTATTCAGATGATATCCCAATTCTGGCATCTGATGCTTGGTCAAACAACGCCTCCATTGTGCTACAAAAAGTGCTTAATGCAATTTAACTGTAGTTAAATAAACGGAACATTACATCGTTACATGTTACTTTCTCTCTACCACGCACACTAGGGCAATTGGTACTGATTTGTGGCAGCTGTCCCGAAGTATTTCTGAACAACAATCTAATTCCTCAAAGTGACTCTATCATTAACTTAGGAATGCATATTGACAGAAGGGGAAAAATGTAAGACTCATGGGAACAAAAAAAAAAAAACAGCAGTTAAATATTAAAACCAATATTGCACCAAAAAAACCTATTAGCACCAAAATTATAACTAAACTTAAGAAACAAAACTACTAAATATACAAAAATACTTAAGCCAGTTTGGACTTATGGTTTACAGTTGTAAGGAATATACAGTTACACAAATATTGCAATACTACAAGACTCCTTGGTTTCTATCGAATAACAAAATTCACTAGGATATTTCCATCTCAGAAGATTTAAGGGAAAATCAAAGATTTAGTCAAAACAAGGTTAAGTTACCATATCAATCCAATTGCTTTGACAATTTTTGTTGATTCTAAGAGTCATCTTAGAAGCTATCCAATTCTGGATTTACCCTTGGGGACATAGTTTTTTTACTTCAATATCACAAATGTAATATCAGTAATTTTTTTCTTGCAAAATTATCAATGCAATTTTTATAATTTAAATTTTAATTTAGTTTTAATTTATTAATTGTAAATAAGGAATACAGAAGGAGAAATTATAGATATTAGATTTAAATTGGCGTCATGTATAATCCTTATATAAATATGCATAATCTAATTAAAGAAAAAAATTCTTCATAAAAAGTTTACCTTTTTTCTTACAAATGAGACAAGTTTATATGGGAGTAAAAAATGTAATATTTAACAGTGGAAACTCGCCACACAAAATGCATTCCTTATGTGTGACACAATGTAAGCACAACCTTTGTGTTACTTCTACTACTTCTATTTACAAACTTGCTTGTACGGAGTAGCTTAGTGGCCTTATGTACTTTAAGTTATTAAAATATTTTATCTCTTATGCTTTTGCTATATTTGCTTTAACTTAAAGTAGAAAACAAATTGTGTAGAATTGTTCTTCCTTTTTCCTTAGAAAAACTAATTGGAAAGATAGACGCTTATTTGTATTGTTTTTTATTTGTTAGTTACAGATGTGCTTTGAATAACGCCAAAAGCATTAAAACGATTTAACTTATACTATACATACATACACACAAATTTAGATCATTTACAAGTAAAGACCTCTCAAATGTTAAAAATTTTGTCAAAATCGCTTAAGAGCCAGATGAGAATATTTATTAGAAATGTTTGACTTAGTCTTTCTGTATATATTTTCGTATAAGATTAGAATTGATATTATCTATTTGAAGATATTCCTAAAATACATACTTATATGACATAAATATAATACTCATTTGTATGCCGTCTAAATATTTTACATCATAATAAAATACCAAAAAGGCACTGAACCATTCTACAGTTTATGTATAAAAGTTTCTTACCTCTTTTAAAATTCCTAAGCATTTAAACTCTTTCACATTTGCCATGTGTCAATCTCTAAACAGAATACAAAATATAATTTTAAATCAATAATGAATCCCAACTGGAACACAGAAACAAATATTTGTTTAAAAAGATAATTTCAAGAAAGGACAAACTCTTTAACCCTTGAAATTAAAGCAGAGAAAACACACAAAAAAAATTAAGAAAATAGTAAAATAATGGAAGTTAAAAAGTCATAAAGTAAAGTGTATATAAGTAAAACATAAATACACTTCACTAGGGAGCACTAGAAAACATATTAAAACACACAGAAATATAAAAACATGCACACGAACCAATTCAATTCAATACTCATCTTTACACATAAGTAAACTATGCCTCTATAAAGTGCAATGAACCATGTAAAAAGGAACTATGAGAAAAGAGGCAGTAACAATAAAAGAAAGAAAAAATAAAAATAAATAATAAAAATATCAAGAACAAAAATAAAGAAAATCGATATTTTTCCAAGTTTTGCGAGTCTAACAAAACAATTTAAATGCTTCTGTTAGGGTGTGTGTAAAATATAATATATATATGAATACAAACATATAAATTTCTTTATTGTGGGGTTATGGTTTTATGTCAGTGTGTTGTGTCTAAAGTGAGTGTTAATGTATGTATTTTTGTACTTTCATATGTATATTTGTGTTGATGTATGAATTGAACAGTCGTATAATTCATATCACAAAATATATCTGCCGGAAGGAAGTATTATTGTTGGTATTAAATGACATTGTAACAATAAAATCACGTGTTTATTTCATTTAAACCGTGCGATTTACAATATGAACATGTTAACTGTAAAAGACAACAACATAAAGATTTATAAACAAACACAAACAAACAAATATTTCGTTATTTATGATGTTTAACAATTTTTATGACTAAAATTGATTTGAAAAAAATAAAAAAGAAAAACATATAAAATTCTAATTCCATTAAGGCTGTTCCAAAAGAGCAATAAAACTTAAACGGATTTTTAGGAGAAGTTCTAATGTCTCCGATTTGTTTGTATTGCGTAGATTTCGTTAAAAGATATAATCTTTATGGTAGCCATAGAGTTCGAATTTATCGCACAGGCTTACCGCCAGTATTTAGAAGTGCAGTAAAATACTAAAAGCCACCATTAATTTAACATTTCTAAGTAATCTAAAATAAAAAAACAAGTCAAATTGGTATTTTTGGTTTTGTCGAACTTTTTATATCTTTAGTTTTTATGTCCAGCGGTTAAGTATAAAACAAGTTTTTATCATATAAATTATTTTGCTCACATATCTTAGCCAAACATATTTTTGGCTAAAAAAGTTACTTCGTAGCTTAAAAAATTTATTTATTTTAAAAACTTAACTTTGAAAAAAAGTGTTTGTTAAATAAATATTTGATGTGACTTCTTATCCATGATCAAGCCAACTTTGTTAACTTTAAAGGAAATACATCAGTTCTTTCAAATGTATCTTGTATATTACATGCAAGATCATAGAATTCACGGAGACGTAGCAAATCCTTTATCGGCGTATAACGTTGGCCATTGCTAAAGCGACTCCAGTATTTTAAAATGTTTATGATGTACAAAGTCTAATTTTTATTGCAAATATTAGGCTAAATGACACACATTTATTTTGTTGCCAATCAAGTTAAAGGGTATAAAAGTAGAAATATAAATATAAAGTATTAAAATAACAGCAGTTGTTTATTTTTACATATAAACTCTAGGAGAGCATTTATATGATTCTTAGGCAGATGACTTACACTTTCCTTGGTCCTCTTTTTGTGTCTGGAAATCAAGAAAGCAGTAAGTACGATATTAATTTTTCCAGTGAGTTTTTAAGAAAAGAATTTAACGATAAACTTTAGCGGCTGTATCTATAATGAAAAATTAGAAACTACGTTTATATCGCACATAACTTTCTGCACACTTGCTAGCCGATAAGGTTAATCAAAGATTTTATTTATAATGAATTTCTAGCTGCCAATAAAAAAAGTTTGATTTTAAGGTAACACGAGTTTAGCAGAATGGATAAAAAGTACATTAGAAATGACACTTATGCTAACTCCCTGCTAAATTTTTGTTTTAAATAAGGCTGTAGGTAAATAAAATTGACTGGACACAGCTATTTTGCTTCTGAGCTCTGTTCACAAAATATTTTAACATTAAGATAAAACAGAAGGCATTTGCAAAACTATTAACATCTGTACTTTAAACATAATTAAATTGTTAAGCACTAGCAGAACACACAAAGCATTGATGGTTAATTGCAAGACGCTCACAAAAATTATTAAAAATGCTGTCCTTCTCCACCGCATTGGCTTTTACAGATGTTATAGCACGGTTACCAAAGTTTTATGTAAGGTCTGCTGAACTCGCTGTTGCAGAGAAAAGAAGCCACGATATAATTTTACTGAATCTTAAGAGATGTCTCTTGCACAAAATATCTATTCCGTGTCATGTAATTTTTGCTGTAGTGCACCCAGAGTTGTTGATGAAATCCATATCTGAGTGTACTAATGCTTATTTTATAAGAAGTGACAGAGTTTCCGTAGAGATAGTTAAAGGTATAATTACTGAACTCTACGTTTCTCTAGGCAAACTTAAAAGCGGTTTGACAGCCAATATTGTGTTGGAGTAACTTGACATTTAGTTTAAGGATACCTTATGTCTTCGACTGATAACATTTTGTTCTATAAACTGCTATATTTGTCGTATATCCTTAGTAATATTCGGACCACTTCTGGTTTTTTACAGCCGACTCCTGTTCCATAGTAGCCTTTTGCGTTTTATATTTCAGTATGATGAGCTTAAACCTTTTACTTTGTAAGGATTTAAGACTGAAATAAATCTATAATAGCAAAGACAATTACAAAAAAACTCAATAGTATTAGTGCAGCCATATATCTTGTGATTCCATCCACTCACAACACGTTGTGGTGGACAGAGTTTTCCCTTCCCCTATGCTAAGAAAACTCAGTGTAACATTTAAATAAACCTCTAATTTATGTTTTTACTTTAAATAAAAAAGTTCTATAAATACTTTAATTAAAACTTACTTTGTGTAAAAGTAAAAAGAAGGTAAACAAATTAGCAAAAATTTGTTTTTTATTTATTTAAATATTATGAATAGTTTTGCCACTTTTTTAAAGTATTTTCTTTCTAAAAGTGTAATGTAAATATGTTTTAAAATAATAATAAAATAATTTCTTAAATCGTTAAGAATAATTAAAGCCGTTAGAATACTAATAAACTTTCTAAGCAGTAGCAAAAGCTTTTTAAATTAGATATAACTTTTTCACACTCGGGGTGGTGGTCTTTACTCTACAGTAACTGTGGCCTAACTGTCCTGCCTCTATTTAGAAGACCATATCCTCGTTCTTTGATCTTTAAAGCTTTATCAGTAGTTAATCTTAAATCTTATCAGTAGTTAAGAAGTTACAGATTAATTTTGCATAAGTCTCCAGTGCACACTAGAGCGTATGAAAATGTTTACTATTAAATAATAATCATACGTCCCGATGAACTTTAGATTAAATTAAAAATTTAATGTTCATTTTTATTTTGGTGTATAAATATTAAATTCGTTTGCTAAATACTTTAATAATATATTTTAAAATAAAAGTGTTAATAAGCAGTTTGTGTGAATTAAAATTATTTGTTGACATGATTGTTATTATATGAACACCCTTCAAAAACAACTTAATATAAATACACAAATATTATATAGTCAATCATATAACGCTAGAATTGGAAAAATTCCAGTTAACGTAAACATTAGCGCATTGAAAATCAATTGTTGTTAATAAATATTTAAATAGTTTATGTTGAATGTTATTTGACCAAATGAAAATTATAAATAAATAATCTCGAATTCATGGATTACTTGCAGTATTATTTTGTTAAATAGAAAAAATTACATAAAAATGGTAAACTTAGATTGCATTAGTGAAATTTATTCCTAAGTATTTAAATTATATATTTGTTGGTGTTAGGTCAGCCAGATGAAAACATTTGTATACAAATAGCCCATAATATTTTTGAGAAAGATCTAATTAGTCGTTAAAAAAAATTCATTAACATTTAAAATTTTATGTAAATTGGTACAATTTTTTAAAAACTAATAGATATTGTGACTCTATTATAACCGTTATTAAATAATACTATTATTTAATTTAAATTATAAATAAATTGCTTACTTCGTTATACAGCACTTACTGACATACAAATCGTGTATTAAATAATAATTCAGTTTTTGTTCAATCTAAATTTAAAACTGGAATTTCAAATAATACATTTATTTATAAATAAATAAATAGAAAAATGCAAAGTTTTGAATATTTAAATAATATCTCCAAAAAAGCAATATAATGTTATTTGCCTTCCTTCGAAAATGCAATTTTCCAAAAAATAAATAAAATCCAATAAAATAAAATAAAAGTAGAAAAATGGAAAAATGCATGCATGTACAAATCATATTTGGCACTAAATTAAGAAAAAATTAAAAGAGAAAAAAACATAGAAAATATACATAAATGATATTTTCCAATACATATTTAAACTATTAGGGATGTTCAAAATAATAGGAAACCATTTTATTTAAGAAATTTTTTATTGCACTTTTGAGAATAAAATTTTAGTATGCAAAAATTCAAAAACAAGTAGTAGTCTAATAGTCGAAATTTTATCGCAGTTTTTTAAATAAAATTTATTCAGCTGTGATACTTATAATATTTATGAATCGATTATTTAATCTACTTAAAATTCTTATTTATGCGGCAGATAAAAAAAAAACAGACAGCTGTAGAAGAGTAACAGCGGTTTTACGTCCATTGCATCGGTCCAACTTTAATACTTGTGAAAAGAAGATTAGGAAAAAAGAGCTACAAAGATTTGAGCATGATTTGAAAGAAAAAGAGAAAGCATTAAGCAATAGTAAGAGCCATCTTGAAATATCTGCCACCAAGTAACTATCTAATAAAAACTTTACTTACCAGTAAGTTAGCAAGTAACATTTGAAAAAGTTTAACACTAGTTATATTATTAAGGTAAATAACTAGTTTTTTTTTTGTTTTGAGTTGTCTAAAAACTAATGACCCATTCATACAAATATATTTACAAGAAATTTTGAAATAGCTAGTTACCAACCATGATCCTAAAATTTGAGCTATAACTAGTTATTTTTATAAAGTTGGGATGCTAAAAAATAAGTAGTACTGTACGGTAGTACTGGTTATATACATATATATTTATGTAGTTTTAAGCAACCTATTATCCAGGTCATTACCAGTAAAATGTTATTTTATGTTTCAAATGATGTCACTAACGACCCGTCATACTATATCATGTATAAAATAAGTACAACCTCTTACTCAAATAAAAAAGTTTTTACTGGGTATCTAGTTAGCTGGTCTAAAAGTGCTCGACACAGAAAGTGATCAGTATATGATATGAAAATAGGAGATGATAAAAGGTCATCTGATGCGTAGTTGGCAAGTGAAAGAGGAAATACACAGCATCAACCAATTGTCCTAGTGTTGTGTATTGTTCTTCCCAATCTACTGAAAAATTTATCAGCAACAGAGTGGTAAGCAATAGTCTCATGTCCTTAAACGCAAATAAGGGTGATGTTTAAATAAACCGCCTTTAATATTTAGGATTTTCGCTTCCTGGACATATTATGATATTAAGTAAATATCAGTCAGGGAACCAATGTTTGCTTGAGTCTGAAAAGATTCTGATATTTCAAATGCATATTGTGTAGAACGGCACTTATTAACCGGTATCAGTCAATGAAGATGTATGGAAATGCATTGATTTAATTCAACCCGGTAACGTGAATATTGTGAGAGAAAAAACAGAATTGATTGCGACAAGGTAGGGTGATCTTAATGTGGGGGCAAAGTAAAGTAGGTTTAATCTTACCTGTTTTTTATAATGTAATCGTCCGAAGCCTGAAAAAAGGGTTGGATAACCTACTGGAAAAAAAATTTTCTAGTATATCCGAAACTTTACTCGTAATAATTTGTTTTCCACTTGTTTGTATGAACGTATCGTATGATAAGTTATTTTCTTTGTTATTGCTGAAAGTGTTTGAATATACACATGTTTTGTTTAATTTAATTGAAAGAAGGGAAGATTTTTAAATAGCTTTAATAAATAAAATAACAGGTGGAACTGATAAGAGAATTTGTAATAGAATTAAGTTTTAGAAAATTGTAATAATATTTAAGCAGATTATAAAATAAAAGGAATATTTTGAATTTGGAATAAGAAAATAATGATGTGCAAAATATTTTAAATAAGAATTATTGCAAATGTGGTAAGTGTCACATAGACATAATTATGAATTTAAGTGACTATGGCAGGAAAGGGCGACTGGAGGTATAAGTCGAACTCCCTCTTAAAACGTGCACGCGAATAAGTAATGTTAGTTTTTGGTTTTTTTTTTAATTTTAATTGATACCTCCTTTGGGGTTACATATGAGGGATTAAGCTACCCAAACTAGAGCCCGTGAGCTAGCGCTGAGGTCACGTAACAATATAATAATTCCTCTGACTGTTAAAATTATCAAACAAAAAAATTTCTTTTAACATTACTATTTTACATTAAATAAAATAAAAAAAAAGTTATTTTTAATTAAAGAAAATGTTCTCTAAATTTAAAAATATATTGTCAGTTATTTTAAATTATTTAATTGAAAACCGCTTTGCTTTCTTTTTTTATTTCAAGTCATAATATTCTGCATAATCGTGTTAGTGTCCAATATTCAATATTTTATTTAAAATATTATATAATAAATTTTTTCTCCCTAATAAAAGGTAAATTTATGAGTGTAATTTATATGTTTATATTTTTGTAAATATGTTTACTTTTATTTTAGAATTCTACCAGAAGTCTAAATTTTATTTGTTGCAATTTAATATAATTTCATTTATAACACATTTCACTCTATTTTTTTATTAAACAAATTTTTGTTTTCTCGTTTAAATTCAGTTTTTGTAACCATCACCAAAAGTGGTTTTATTATTTTAGGTTTGACATTTAGTTTGTAACATATCAAAATATTTGTACAAAATGCCATAAGCCACTGACATTTAGTGGGATAGAAATATTTATATTTGATTGAATTGAAACCAACATAGAAAAAAATGTAAGAAAATTATTATCGTCTGGCAATTGAAACGTAACAAGTTCTTTAAGCAACAGGAATGATTGTAGAATTGAAAATTAAAAACTCTTTTGAATCCAATGTTGTACGTATAATTTTGGGCCTTAATGATGAGCACACAAAATTCGTTACAACCACTTAAGCACTGGTACATGTTTCCATTATTGTTTTTGCCAATGTCAATTGAGCTTAAATTTTAAAACAAAATTCTGCCAATGGATGTTGTAGTAGTTGCAAAAACAATTTTGCATTAAGTTGCATTAGATGGCCAGTTAAATCACCTGTAAATAGTTGTTGCATTCATAACTATATTATTCGTGCATAAATACTAAAGCAAAGCGCTTAAATAGTAACAAAAAAAAAAAATTTGAAATTTATTTACTGAAAAGTACTTGCAAACATACACACATATGTACATATAAAACAGGATGCGAGTAAAAATTAATCTCATAAAAATTTATGACATTTCAATGAAAATTTATTTCCTCAGAGTGATCTCTGACCATATGTGTTGTGTTTGTAAGGGATTGGGTATTTGTTTGTCGACCAAGTGTAGGTCAGTGTTTACTAAATTTGGGCACAATATCCATAAAACTTTAGCACAAAATTATTGCACCAGAATTACAACGCAAAATTGTTACATTTAAACTTTCCTATCACTTCCAAATACATAAGAATGCATCAAATAATGTTTGGCGAATTTATCTAGCGAAACTACTTTTCAAACGAGCGGTTTGATACTATTATCTTTGATTTGAATTTTATCTTGCCACTTTCAAAGTGGCTTTTTAGATATGTTGTTAAAGACAATGACCACTATTTTCCTTACGCCACCATTAGGCACTTGATTAAATCAACTCTCTCAATGTAACGTGAAGTCTTATAGATCCTTTAAAGTAATTGTGAATGATTTTGTTATGCTGAGATAAAAATGAACCACTGAAAAATTATTGTAATTATTATTGCGCGTTTTTGAGGCATTTATTGGTTCATCGTTATTTAAGAATGTTAAAACTTATTGACGTGCAATGGCATTTGCACCAGCCGTATAAAAGTTAATACGATGAGAAATTTACCATGTTATTTGTGTAATGTGTAGATTTTACTATAAAATATTTGATATAAAATTTTTGTTTTTAATATACATTACAGCCATTTACACGTCAATAACGTTTATATCTATTAGCAAAATGTTAAAAATAATGACTGATGTGCCAATAAATATTAAAGAGGCTTAAAAGTAATTTTTCTTATAAAAAAAATATTTTATTCCCCACCCATCGCTATGTTTAAATCAAATTGTTTTTTTTAATAGCTCGTTAGTTTAGTTATTCATGCTAAAAACAAGTCCCTAAGTATCTTAAAAGGTAATATTTTTATTGTGAACTTTTTTATTTATGTCTCAGTCATTTCTGAAGCGATTCAAATAATTGTTGGTAGAAATACTTTTGCAAATACATAAAACCTTAAGGCATATGGCGGCTTTGCAAAATCGATTGAATTCAACGTAGTGACAAACAAGGAATCAGACGAAAGTACGTACGGACCAAAATCTATATTTTATATATTCTTTACGATTCAGCAGTGAGAAAGCATCATGCATTATGCTTTCAACTCTTCCATTTAATATTTTCGGCTTTCAAATGGAAAAGTTTGGCAATCAATGCTATGCATGATTTAAACATAAATCAAATCTGGATTTATAGCAAATTACAAGTTTCTATTAAAAAAATCATTTGCAAACATTTGTAGTTTACAAAACAATTTGCTTTTATTCATTTAAGAATATAACGATTAAATAAAAATTATTTTTCTTTTAAACTTTGTATCTTAATATGAGCAAACAAGCCAAATTAGTTCAAAAATTTATTTAACCACCACATTAAATTTTAATTGTAAAAAAAGAAACAAATTGTTTCATAAAAAGGAACAAAAAAACTTGAAAAACAAATGAGAACATATTGTCATATTAAATTGGTTTTCTCAGAACAATAAGAAGAATTGTTAAAATTAAAAAAAAGGTTAAAAGTTATTTCCCCTTTATTTAGTTCTTTTTATTACAAGTGCCGTGAACACGTTCCTTTTAATATGGTTTTTACACCTTTTTTTTGAACTACTAGTTATAATTAAATACTTATTTCTTCGTTAACAATTGAAAGTGGCATTCACATTTAAATGGTAGAATGGAGAAAGTAAAAATAAGTTAAAAAAGTCCTCTTTTTGTTAACAATTGCTGTTGTTGTAGTTAATATAGTGTTTTTCTCCCTTTAACTATTGTAATTGTCGCTGTACATTTTTTCTTAGTTATCTTCATTGCGGCAACAGAACCGGTCGTAAAAAATAAATTCAGTTGTATGTTATTTTGAGGTACCCTAAAATGAAAATATCCATTTTAAGGCTAATTTTGAAAACTTTTCGTAAAACTAAAGGATGTTTATTTTAAAAGCGTAGAATTTTAAATTGGTGACATTGGGGCAGATGAATTGAAATTGTTCGATTGTTGTGAGGTTAGTTTAGTTTAGTTTGGCAATTCATGATGAGTAGATTTTATTGCTGTTAACTTGAGAAACTCATCATCATCGTCACGAAACTCATATGCATTTGATGGTGTTAAAAACATTCTACCACGGCATTGAATTATAAATAGAAACTGTGAATAGTTTTTGAGATACATTTACTCTTGGTGATAACACGTATTAGTATAGTAGCTTTAGTGACAATCTAAATACATAAGTTCTTCGTCGGGCTCAACTAAAATTCCTGTGTCCATCCAATTTATGGAAATTTTGAACTTTTATATACACAAACGTCACACGAACATCGTTTAAACCGTTTATTTGCTGAATGGGCTAATGGAAGTATTTTCCATTGATTTACAATTTTCAGTAGGATGGCGTCACATTTCATACAGCACGCGACACAATCAATTAATTAAAAGAAACATTTGAAGAAAGAATAATTTTTACGTAATTTTATTTTTAATGGTCACCTTGTTTGTGCGATTCGAAGCCATTAGATTATTTTCTCGGGCGTTTGGTAAAATCGCTTCTCTACGCTAACAAACCAGAAAAAATTGGGCAGTTGAAGACCAATCTTCAAAGCATTATATGTTGTAAAAATTGGACCTTCGTATTATGTCATGTACGCTCAAGCCTCATTTTCCAAAATTAGAGAAAAAAATTATGATTTTAATAAAGCCTTTCTCTTGGATGTTTAAAGCATTTCTGCCTCAATTTAAACCTCCGCTACTAAAACACACTCTTTTTAAAAACCCTTTGTATAAAAAAAGTACTGCTATAGAGCATTTTACTGTGTGCCATAGCTTTCCCCTTTTTATTTCACATACATACATATGTATGTACGTACATATGTATGTATATATGTACATTCGTATTGTATATAAATACTTTATTTATTTTTCTTAAGAGTTTTGCATACAATTAAAAACGAAGAAGAAAAGTTAATTACCCTCAGTTTTTTCCCCACTTACTCGCAACCTCTGTAAAGAAATGATGAAGAAAAGAAGGCATTTCGTGGCCGTGTGATATTAAATGTTCAAGAACAAAAGAAAAAATAATATAAATGAATTATTTTTAAGGACAAAACATTTGTATGAATTGAAAAACTCAAATAACAATCACAAAAACAAAAATAATAATGAACGTAATTACAATAATTACAATTAATTAAGAAAAACAAACAAACAAAAGTTTGAAATAAAGACATAAATTATTTGATAATAAATTTTTTTTTTGCATAAATCAGTTAAGAAACTGTTATTTCTTTGGCTTTTGTTTATTTGTTTATTTGTTTTCTTGATTATTTTTTCAATTTATTTCAAACAGATTTAAGGTTTTAATGTTATAAAAAGTAACTTTTTATATTTTACATTACAGAAGACAGTTGGAGTTAATATTAACTTTTTATTTTTTTTTACAATTTTAAGCAATAATGCGATTTATAGAAAATTTAGGAACCCTTCTGGCGTTTTTTAATTGAATGTTGTTTTAAATTATAATTCATAAATTACTGAATCCAAAATAGTTAAATTTATTATAATTATTTAAAAAGGCTTAAGTTAGGACAAAGCACATTTAGGTTTTGTATTACTTCTTTTATAAGATTTGTAGCCAAAGCCTAATCAATTACGTTACGACTTGTCACTTAATGGTTTCTTAATTTCAAATCTTTAAGTTTTATTTGAAATAGATTTACATTTTCTTTAAACAAACATTTTCTGGCATATTATAATGAAGGATATTTTTATCTTCTCTTACAAAAATGTTATCGTTACCATGTCAATTCAGCATTATTCACTGAAATTACTTTGAAATTGTAACTTTTATTATATTTTCTTGTTTCCCTTGTTAACTCAGAATAAGGTTTATTTTAAAACTTAAATAGTAAAGAAAAACAATTTATTAAATTTTTTTATTTGATTTCTTTGCATTTCAGCTGACAACAAACAATAGCATTTAAATTTGAAAGGACTTAAAGGACTTAATCATAAAATGGTAATATAAATATATTATGTCCTGTCGATTCTATTAGGAACAAAGGGGCATACAATAAAAACAACTATTTTTATCATAAGAGAATTTTTTTAATCAGGTGCATACTAGTCTAGCACAAGGTTTATTAACCTTTATATACGACGTCAGAGTTTGGAGCTTACGAATGTCGAAATATCTGAATTCTCAGTCTTAAGAGAAAGTTCTAAGTAAACAAAGGCTTTATTGAGTTGCAGAACCTGAAGCCATTTGTTACAACGACGGATAAGTTGAAAAGTTGGGCCTATTTGAAGCACAAGGCACTGTGGAATAATGAAACAGTTGATAAAATGATAAAGATCCTATAGGGCGACCAAGATAAGAATAAAACAAGGGGATACTGAAATAAGGGAAATTAGAATGATAAGTGTACAAATGGGATACTCGAATTTACAAGGATACCTCCACTGGATGGGAGTGTTAGAGTTAAGCGATTGCAGGGCATGCTGAGAGGACATTGAAATTATGAAACATTTCCTAAGTCACTGCTCAGCTTTTGCACAGGCAAGTGCCCAGTGTTTTATGTCTGACCAGACGTAACTCACCTAAAAGGTGTAGGATGGGAAGAGCGACCGCATAACCGAATTCCTATGAGCAATGTAGGTTTCTTAATGTTTGCTCAATTTTATCTATTTCACTTCTTTTTCTTCTTATGTCCTGCAAGATATAAGACCTTTTCAGGTCTCTTTCTTTCAAACATAATAAACTTCTTTTATGTCTTTAAAAAACATATAAAATTTATTTTAAACGACCTAAAAATATTTGAATAAAAATAAATATTTCTCATAGTTTTCTAGTGCATCTCAATAAGTCTCTATTTATAAAAAGAAAATTTTTGTTCTTTTCTACAAACTTACTTAAAATATAATTTTGATCCTACCTAAATTGAGAATGTCGATATATAAAATAACCTCCATATAAACTGAGCCACCCTTCATCATCAGTATATATGTTTGTATGTGTGTATATTAAAGGCAAATATTTATGTTTATAAATGTTGGAAGTTTGTAGAAGGTAGGAGTATGTTAATAAAATATTTGTGTCCTTTAATAATTTTAAATTCAATTTCGTTTAATATGAATGAATGTAAATTGAAAACATAAAGAAATCGGGAATAACCATATGGATGCATAAAAACAAGAGAAAGTTAATGTGGGTAATGTCCGACCATATTATATCCTACATCTCAATTTAAATCTCTTAAGAAATCTCTATAAAAATCTAAGTTATGGTAAATAATAGTAAGATTTTAATATATTAAAAAAGATTGTAATTGGGAATTATTCTTATAAAAGAGCAATATTTATATTAGGTCTAACTTAAGACAGGTTTTCTTATTAAAATTGATTAAAAAACACAGCAATTATATGGAATCTAAAACCAATAAAAGCTAAATAAACGGTAATATTAAATTTGTTTCAGTTACAATTTATTTTAATTTTAACATGAAAAGAGCAGTTATCAATATTTAAGTTTTATTTAAAAAGAACTATTTTAATGATGCTAAGTGATATAATGATCCGACTAGAAGCAACAAGGCTTATTTTGGCTCCCAAAACTAATACCAAATTTAATTGAAACATAAAATAAATCACAACCTAAGCTCTAATAATAAGGTCTAAAAAAATAAACAAATGGAAGGCAGGGCATTGCCTGGTCGATTCACGAAGCGATTTTTAATCATTTGTTTTATCTTTTCTTTATAGTTTAAAGCATAAGCACAAGCGAATTATGTTTTTTCCACTAATGGTAGTGTAGGGTATAGTTGGAAGAAGAAAACAACAAATAAAAAACGTTACTTGAAAAAATAATAACCAAATTTACTGCTTTTTATATGCAGGTATGTTTAAGTATGTGTATTCACATACACACACATTCATACATGTATCTACAAGGGAATTGTATAAATATTGAACATTTTTTTTCAGCATTTATTCAATTCCCTTTTGTTTGTCATTCAATTTATTTATTTAAATATTTATTTAAGGAAGACTCTCATACCGTCATACAATTTTCTGACATGTGTTTTTTTTTTTGTTTTTATAAACTTTTTGCTTTTTTCACAATCTGATCACAATATTTTGCCAAAAGATTTCTTTACAAATCTTTAAATGATGTGTTTAAAATACACAAAAAACATGTTGTGAAATTGAAACGTGCTAAAACGCCACTGAATCTGTGAATTTGTTTGAATCTGTTTAGGTTTAGCAACTGTAGTTTTGTGATGTTGTCTGCAAAAACGTTCTCAAACAAAAATGTATTTTTTTTAATGTTTCACTGATAATATTGTAACATTGCCAAAATGCATTTGAAAACCATTAAAGTGTTTCTAATAAATGAAAAAAAGGTAAAAAAGAGCAGCAATGGAAACTAAAAATCCTTAATATTTGGTTTGTTTTGGCAACCAGCTACCTGTTGCAGTTGAGTGTAATAATATTAAGGAAAAAGAAACTTTGCTGATAGAAACAGATTTAAAAAAATAAAACTTCTGTTTGTGGTTCAATTTGTGGATACTTTAAATGGAAATAATGAGTCCTTTGTTTTAATGGCAACATTATTTGGTAAATGGATACTTAAATAACAAGTAAACAATGTTTTAACATTCAACCCTAATAAAAAAGTTTTTTTTTTTTAATTTTTAAACCTTAATGAGCTCGCTTATAGTGCATATATATCGATAAACTAATTGAATCAGCTGATCATCAGGTGCTACTTAAGAAATTTAAGAAATTTAAACATTTTTTCTCTTATCTCATAACCTTAAACTCTCAAATATCATATATGTAAAAAGAAAGGTTTAACGGAAAATTCTCTGTAAAGCGCAATCACATTGTGTAGTTACACCATGATCCCGCACTTATGCCTTTATGCTATTGAATGCAAATTATATATATATAGGAAGTGAGATATACAGAATAAAGATTTAAGAAAATATACATAGAGACTTAATCTTAAATGTATTAAAAATAAAAAAAATTTAAACCAACTATAAGAACTAAGCGCAAGATGTGTAAACATTAACATTTAATACAAAAAAAATTGTATTTCAAACTTAAATTATAACAAATAACTCTGTGTAATTAAGCTTCGCCAGCAGTTACAAATAGCAAGACTCTAAATTGGACAAAAAAAATTAAGAAAACAGCCTGGTTGCATTAAAATACTTCTCAAAATCAAGTATTTTGAGGGTATATATACGTTTGTCCTTCCATTTGTAATATTAAAAAAAATATACTTGCGATCAATCTTTTTTAGCCTACAGATGTGCTGAGGAATGGCTTTTGAATTTTCAGAATACCAGAACCTACAGTTCTGTTTCTTAACAAAGTCGTTCAAATGAAAATGATGTTAAAGAAAATGCTCTAAAGCAAGCCCATCATTACGGAGCTAAAATCGGGTGCCATTTAAGTTACATTATTCTCCATACTTAGTGTAAAAATATTTTCATTTTATAATCTTAAAAATAAAGTTATTAAATTTGTAAGCTCCATGATGACTTTTGGCCCACCCTGTATAAGGTTCGGCATAGTCAAGTACAGCTCTCTCAGTTATTTTTCTTTTATTTATCTATATATATAAAATAGTGAGGTGACTGACTGATTCACTGATTGATTCATCATTGCACAGCCCAAACGGATAGAGCTAGAGACTTGAAATTCGGATTGTGGTTACTCTCACGTTGTGCAGGTCCACTAAGAAGGGATTTTTAGAAATTCAAATATTTAGGGGCTAAAAAATGGTAAAAAAGCAAAAAATCGGTTACCTTATATCTGCGTTACTAGACAAGGTATAAAAAAAATTTAAAAAGCATTGTACTCTAATCAAAAAATAAGCGGATAGGTCTCTGGCACTTTTTTCAAATTCAGGGGCGGGTAAAAATTATATTTTTGTACTTTTTGGGGCCCTTATAACTACTAAACCAATGAACATAGAGACATAATTTTAACAACGTTCGTTACTTCTTTAAAATAAAAAAATACATTTTCGGTACTTTTTTGAAATTCAAACGTATAGGGATAAAAACGGGAAGTGTTAATTAGTAAAAAATCTAATCAAATTTATATAAAATTTACGTGGTAAAAAAAGGGGAAACTTTGAGTAACCAGTTTGGGTTAGCGAAGCAGACCGGGTCCATCTAGCTTATTTATAATTTTGTAAAAAATGTATGTCAACAATATAGCTTTTTAAAGTAGGACATTACTTTTAAATTGATACAGTTTTGTTTATCGGTTTTTACTTAAAAAATATATATGTTTTAAAATTTATCATTAAATATTTTGTATACCCAAAAAACAATTTAATACTATTTTTTTTATTTTAATGGAGCTTTATTGCTATTCTGTAAATCGTAGAAGGAATTTTTAGAAATTAATATTTTGATTTAAAATACAAACTAAGAGCATAACATCAGTGTCATCTTTCTTTAGCTTTTCTGATAACTGCAAACAACCTGCAATTCCAGCTATTGCGTTCTATTAACGAAAAAAAAGAACAAAAATATTTTAATAGCTTTCATGTACATTTATCCTTTCTTATTGTGAACATTTTTATTTGAATTAATTTTTTTGTTGTTGTTTTTTTTGTAAAGCAAACAATTTAAAAATTAATTGTTTTAAATTTTTAGGCCAATTCTACATATACTTTTACAATTGCATGTATCTATAAATAAAAAAAAATTTTATTTAAACTCACTTATTCAAAAACCAACGTTGCCACACATTGAAATTTTTTCTTCTATAATTTGTTGAATATTCATTAAAAATTAAAAATCTATCGTAAAGATGCGATTGCGTGTAATCTAACACCTTACCTAGATTGTAAAAATAATTAAACAAAAAACCTGTAAAGCAAAAGAAATCATCATTTAAAAAAAATTTAGTAAAAAAATAAAACGGCAACGCTGGTAATGATAAAAAAAATGTGTATGTCTGTGTTGTATTCTACAATTTATATGTATGTACTTGTGTTAGTGTCTAATTGTTCTATAAAAATATTATGTTTTTTTTAAATAAACAAAATTCATTTAATTGCAACATAGATTTTTGTTTCGCACAAAAAAACCTTATATAAAAACAATTTTTACATACATTTTTAACTTTCCAATTAACAATTGAATACAAACAAACCACAATCAAAGAGAAGTAAAAAAATTATATTTAAAATTTATTTTATTATGTTTTTTGATAGATAAAAAATAAATAATGTTTTATTTAATTTTTTTTCATGCAACTTTATATAATTAAAGCTCTCTGTTTGCGTATATTGGAGTGCATTGATTATATTGATATTTTTTGAAACTCTGTTAAATGCTTAATGTTATTTCTTTTTTTTGAACAAATAGGCAAAACATGTTTTATGAATTTGCAATTTAGTTTTTGTGCAATTTAAAGAAATCTATTTACTTTTTGATGCAAATTTGTTTTAAAGCCAGTAGGTTATCACATGTCAAAATACTGTAGTGCCCATGTGGCAAGGGCATATTTAGTTTGGCATTCCGCTTGTGACCCTTTAGAGGGAATTAATTTTTTGAGACCTTATAGATGGGAAGGTCGTTTGAGCAATGTGTTGGATGAAATTAACTTTGTGAGACCCCCAGATTTTGCTAGCTAGCAATATCTGTCGGAAAACCATATAAGACAGCTTTATCTAGGTATACATATACATTTTGGCACTTGAAAGACAACATATAAAGAGGTTTTGTTAAAACATAGCCTTAAATACTGGTGTTAAAATTGGAACTTCAGACTGCGCCTGGTACACATCAGCCGCAAAAGCTGCAAGCTCGAATCCATCTCTAAAGTGTTAATGCAATTAATATATCTATCAAATAGAAACGATTTATCTTCTAAAATACAGGCTTTTTTCCTTTACAAATTTATTTTTCTTAAATATTAAAATTTTGATAAGATTTTGGAATTAAAAGCCTTTCCGTTGCAGGAAATAAAATAATCTTCGTTTCTAGAATAACATCATTGAAAATCAATTACACATAATCTAAATCCTTATACACAAAGCAAAAATTAAAAGGCAGACAGGCGAAGTTTGTCGGCAAGGGGTTTAAGATGTAGACTGTGTAGTACATAGGTTTCCGCAAGACAAAAAATAATTGAAAAAATGTTTGCCTTTTAATTTCAGGTATGTAATTTGGGACTAATCATGTTTAAATAAAAAGTCAAAAACTAGTTAAGCGAGAACCTCTGAAACAAATGACTGATTGTTGGAAAGTAGTTGTAACCTACATATATGTGTTTGCATAATGGCCCCAACAACAATTTTATTGTATTTATTTTCAAAATTTGATGCAACAAACGTTAAACTATTTTAGCTTTAAAAATAAATGTAAACTATTGTTTATTTTCTCATCTACATACAATACACGCCATTGTTAAATGAATAAGTTTCAAACCAAATATTTTCTCTGGAAATATGGCAAATTGAATGCTAATATTTATTTATGTAGATTTTTTTGCAGAAAAAAAAGAAAACCATTCAATAGTCCAGTGGTTTATAAAAACTAAAAAAAAACATTATTAAAAACAACACTAGAGGAACCAGTTTCATGGCTGTATTGTTTCAAAACAATTGATTTTTAAAATACTTAGAATAACAGGCCAGTTCGTTAATAAATAGTTTTTAGCAGCACTTTATTAATGAATGAAATTTAGAAGTTATATTTTGTAGCTTTTAACCACTAGAATATTTGTCTAGAAAGTTTTCAGTATAATTTGTAAGCACTTAAAGGAAGTTTAAAACTTTTTAAAATTACTTAAGTGGCCATTAGACCGTATGTTTTTACAAGCTGTTGCCTAATTTATGTACAAAAAAACGTGTTTTGTTTATTGAAAACAAAAATGGTTGTTGGATGAGTTTATGTTAACTTTATTTTAAAACTATTTGGGTTCGTGGAAATCAAAATTATTTTGTTATTAACTTAATTTGTATTTAATATTCTTATAGAATTGTATTAAGCCTGTGTGTCCGATTTAAATAAATATTTCTATTGTAAGAAAATTTATAAAGCGGTAGAATAAGATTTTTAATTGCCTCCTCTAAATTCGATATACTCTTTGGTCCATAGACTAACTGCAGTAAAACTGCTTATTTTGTAATATTTTATCCTTGTTTAAGGGTACTAAATATTAAGTTTTCTCTTAAATAAAAATTTTATATTCTATATTCTATCATACAAAGAGGAATAGTCCAAAGACTTAAATATTTATATTTTTTTCGCACTTTTTCTAAGTTAGCCCTTTCATATCCTTTAAAAATATTCTTGAATAACTTAGCCATAGTCATAATTTGTCATTTTTCTTGCAATTTTGTTAATTGAAAAATGTATTTTTTCCGGATATTTCTAGACGAATATATTTTCTAACAGAAAATGTTATCCTTTTATTCTTTCTAATTGTAACAATTATGATTTCATTGTAATAGTGCGCCTGAAAAACTGCCTTTTAAATATATTTTAAGCAGAGATGGGTACCGCTCATATGATTAGCGAAAACCTAGTGAATCAAGAATAATCATGATAAATGTCAAGTTTCTTTTAAATGAACGTATCTGACGGTAAGTTTAAAAAAGCATAAGCAAGAATAAGTATTTTTAAAGCTTGAGTTTAGTACAATGGTGGTCATTTCATTGCACAATTGTGCGGAGACGACTCACACATATTCTTATTCTCTTTCATTTAGTCGTTGAAAAGCAAGCTACGACTACACATGAGGCAGATGTTTTTTTATTTTTTTCACGTGTGCTTACCCAGCGAACCAAAGTGTTTCATTTCAAATTAATAATAATTACACATTCGAAATTTATTTGCTTTTTGCTAATTACATTTTCTACTGATCTGCCAAATTAAGTAATACACTTATTTATTTAATTTAGTTTTTGCAACATTTTATCAAAAATACGCTTATTAATTTTTTCATCAGAAATGGTCATTCATTTATCTCCTTCTATTGAATCAAACCATGTGTAAATGCAATTTAAACATTTTTTTTAAAGTTCTATTGCATAAATTTTTACCTTAAGAAATATAATACAGCATCATATTTCAAACGGTTGATTCTGTGTTTGCTGGGAAACTCTCTCACCAATACAATCACAGTTTTAGCTATGAGCACCCCTGGTTTAGTATTATTTCATCATATGTTGTATTTTGCATGCCTGGTCGTGAGTAAAAAGTTATTCACAATCCCATCTCTGCTATTAGCCTATACTGTTTCATACTGTATATTTAGACACACATCGCAGTATGTAGTTTCCAAACGTTGCAAAATTAACAAGGACTGGTAAAACAACTACACAACAAATATAAAAACTTTACAAGTGCTTGCATCAGAGAAGGCTTTAAATATAACAGCATGTTTAGTTTTGTAATTTGCATGAATGTTAAGAAGTGCATTTTAACACAAAGGGGTAGTAGTGCAAGGGTTACTTGTATGTCGATTAAGGTACATGTTCTAAATGAACGGTACCAACACGTACATATTAATTTATACAGTAGCCGCATACAGACAGGTGTATATGTATTTAAACATAAATAGTTTTTTATTTTAATTTTTCAATTTTTTTTTGTTTTAGCGTGTTACATGCAAAAATTGTTTTCAATACCATGAAACATAATCGCATAATTTTTAAACAACGCACAAATACATAAACTTACACAAACATTTTTTGTTTTGTTCAATATTTTAATTGTTTGAAAATTCCAATTTCCATATGTTACGAAAAAAACAAATGTTGTAGTAAATTCTAAAAGAAAAAAAGTAATAAACATAAAACAACAAACTGTGTCAAGCTGTTGGAAAATTGCAAAAAAAACGGTGATTTAACATTATATTAAATTTAACTAGAAACAATTTGAAACATTTCGACATGCATATAAATTTTACAATTTAACAATATAAAAACATAGACATTTTTATTAGATTTTGTTAAAATTTAATAAAATTTAATGGACTATTTTTTGTGTCGTACAAAGGCAAACCACATTATGTGTTTCTATGTCAATGTGCACATTAATTACAAAATGTGTGAAAATAAAATCTGCAATTAAATTTTGTTTCGTTTCATTTAGAGGAAGGGTAGAAAGTATTAAGGATATAGTATTGGTAAATTTAAAATATATAAAAATAACTAAAGGACTTTAATGTGACATAATTTGGCTGTAACTGTAAAATGTATTTCGATTTTAATTTTTACTACTTTTTAGATTTATATTTTGTATTTTAAATGCTTTAAATAATGCATGGTCTGGTTATGGCCAAAAGCGGTTTCTTAGAATTAGGTTACATCTTCTTACATAAATGTATGTTAAATGTATTAAGTTGTATAAAAAGCAAAACTGAAACATTTGTTGTAAAAACTTTTATACCTAATACTGTATGACAACAAGGTTTTAACATCGAAAACAGCTACACATCCATCTAAAATTTCATAAGCCTGCCCAAACCTCATAATCAATATATTCGTATATAGAGGCCGCAATTTGCCATATGTATTAATATAAATTAGTCCACCACCTGGAATTTGACTTAAAATTTAATTCAAATTGGGAAACAGTTTGCTAAATATAAGTTTCATAGTTAAGATTACTTAAACACAATGTTTAATCATTATTTTGTAATTGGTATAATTGTTTAAAAAAAATCTCTGAATACAAAATAAATATTTTTTTTTTGGAAAATTTTAAAAAAAATCTTGAGGTAAACAAATTTATTGCTGCGCTCCCTAGTACCCATATTGGGATATGTAGAGTTTTAGTTAGATACCTTTAATTGAATTATTATTTAAATAAAATATAATAAAACCACTGTGTAACGTTATATATAAATAATTCTTACAAACGTAAGTTTAAGATGTAACCCCACTGTCGTATGAGTAATTTACAATTGTTGTTTATTAAGTTATTACTCATACGCAGTCTTACCAGGAGTTCAAATAAAAATAGGTTGAAACGGCTTATATAAACAAATTTGCACAATAATTATTTCGATAATATATATTCAAAATAAATATAAAGCAGTTTTTTTTCAATATTATATAATAGAAAATATAATTAGTAATTAGGGTTTTGACGCTTTAAAACAATTTCTTACTACCAAAAGGGCTAGAAAAAGCTAAACAAATGAAATTTAAATTAAACTTTGGTTAACTTAGGCCTTAACAGGCTCACATAACAGCAACGCTCATTCACACCAATGTAGCTCCAACTTATTTAGGTTTTATGTATTTACAAATTACCACATTAGTTTACAGGTGCAAACAATCTAAATTTTCTTTTAATTCACACAAACATTTAAAAAAAATTTCTTTAAGCAAATAATTTTGATTGTAATATTAAACAATGCAATTCTAAGTAGGTTCAAAGACTATTTATTGTATGTAAATTATTAAATTAATTAAACTCATTGCAGTGGAATGTAAACAACAATTAATATTGATGTTAAAACTTAAATAATCTTAAAATTAACTTTGTGTATTTAGGGTGTCCAAGAAATTAATAAAAATTAAAATGTTTTAAGTTTGTTTTATCTTATTAAAGCCTGAAAGACACAGGATAGACAAATTTTTTAAAATAACCAACAGGCGTGTGACATTATATGATTTCACGTGCAATTACGCACAATTGTATTAGACCACACTTTAAGTTGTAGTGGAAAAAATTTATTGATACAGAAGTAAATACTTTTCCTCAATGGTCTGGGGGCTTTGGCTCTGTTAATATGTAACCGTGGCCTTAAACCATTTTACGAGAATTCCATTGCTGGTGATATTTTAAAATAATACCTCACTCACTCAGTATTGTTCTAACAGAATTTTTGCTATTTAATCCATATCACGTTACTCGTATCTAGTTGCCCTCAATATAGCCAAAATCTTATTCTAGAACAAAATACATTCATGCAAAAGTTTATAAGATATTTGAATATCCATTTATGTTATTAAACATCCGTTTTTTTTATTAAAAGAACAAAAGAGGAAAACACTTAGCAAGAGCGTTTCAGAAACCTATAAGAAACAAATTAATATTTAGAAAGCAATGCTGTCTACAATGGATATTCTTGAAACAATTCATATTGAAAATAGATAAGTTTGAATAAAAACAACCTGAATATAAATAGGCAAGAGAATGGCTTTGTAAGATGACATAAACCCATTAAATTTGTATATAAGTCTTTTTTTAAATAAATGCAGAGAAGTATTTAGCAAATTGTTTGGACTCACACAAGATGACGATTCTTTCTTTTAGTTAGTATCGTAGTTCAACCCCCGGACATACATATGAAACTGGATAGACCTTTTTAGAGTTTAAACTTAATTTTAATGTGTTTATAATTAAGCACAGACTTGGGGCTTCAGGTGCCCTCCTAAAATGTTGTTAACTATTATAAAATAAAACAAAAGCTATAAAAATGCGCACGAAATCATAGTTATAAGGACATTTTGTTGTACACATCACATTCGTAACAAATGGGTCTGGCTGGACCTTCATATATTTTATATAAAAAGCAAAGTAATTTTACTAACTTGGTCGCTTATTTTATTTTCATTGATATCGTTAAATAACCTTTTAGTTGCTATAAGAAGTAACAAAACAATACATTTTTATGCGGTTATCATAAAATTTAAATTATATGTAACAAAAGAAAGATCATAACGTGTTCAAATTTTTATTGGAAAATGAGTCAAGTTGCCATTTTATTACTCGAATCAATCATGAAGCAAATGACGCTTATAAAAAAAGACACGATTTTAGGACAGTGGAAAAAATCACGAAAGGCAGTCTACCCGTAGCTATCATAAAATTATGATAAATTGTAAAAAATTATAAAAAAATGTATGAAATTAGAAGAGATCATTTAAAAATAAATTTGCATTGAATATTGCAACTGGAAGCATATAGAGTAAAAAGTAATAGATTTGATGCTGTGTGAGTTTAAAAATTTGGATGTCAAATTTCTTACCCGCATATTTGTAAAACAAAACGATGAACAATTCAAAAATATAGTACAAATGTTAGTATGAGATTTTATAAAATTTAAATGCGAAATAAGGAACAGAACGTTACTTAATTATCAGATTCATTTTTAACATTTTCTAATTATTAAAGAGGTTAAATAAAGCTGCTGTAAAATAATTTTAAAATTATAAAATTTTCTTTATAAAATTAATAAAATGTGTGGTAAGTCTGGCCAGATCCATATGTTACAAATCCGACAATCGTAACATGTGTATGACAAAAGGTTAAATCATCAACACAGGACTATTCATAAACGTTTTAAACACTCTTTAATTCCAAACTAAATTAAAGAATTTAAATTGCTTAAGTTGTTCAGGTATATTTGAATTCTACTTGGCTTTGGAGACACCCTTAATATACGATTTTCAATCAAATGTTTTTTATTTTATGGTATTTTAAAAGAATATTTTCACTAAGATTTATTTTGTATTCGTTTACTTAATGTCTCAGTTATGTTAAAGATTATGACATTCTTTTCATGTTTATGTTGTTTTCATCTTTTAAGAGTTGCTTTTTTTGTTTTTGTGATTGTGGGCTTTAAACCAAATTTTATATCTTTGGTGCTTATGATTGCACACACATACACACATAATAATAAATGCAAACTACAAGTGTTTGTGTTCAAAATTGTTTTGTTTGGGTGTAATCAAATATTTGTTTTTATTTTTGTATTTATTGTTGTATCGTGTTTTTAGAAGAGACTAAAGAATATTTATAATTTTCTGTTTTTCCAACATTTAAACATCGTTATACATAATCACTTTTATTAAACTGACATTTGTTTTTATTTTCCATTATGATGCTTTTAGGATTATGCAGAAGTATTGAAATCACAGTGGTTTGGATGAAGTAAACCTTTTTTGTAATTAAGTGAGATAAATTATTGACTGGCCCCAAACTTGTACTTTCTCTTATGCTCTTGTTATTTAAAATTAAAATTTTGATTAAATGAAATTATGTATTTAAACCAAATAATTTAAAAATAAATTCTAAAATAAGAATTTAAATTTGGTGTTTATTTTCATCAAATATATATCCTTAATAGGGAAAGTGCAATGCCCTTAACTTTGATCCTTTACATTTTTTAAAAAGATGATTATATAGGTAATTCGCAGTAAGTGCAAGATTAAAAATTTTCCAAAGATATTTTGAAATGTGTTTCATAAAATATGCACCTCTGCGAGAAGCCTTAACTAAGTTGACGAGATACATTTATTTTAAAAATTTGTTAATTGCATTACTTGTTTGCATTTATTTTAACTGCTTAATTTACATATTTACAAAAATGTTCAAATATTTTTATAAATATAGCCATTGTGCAATTTCTTCTTCTTTTTTTGCGTAGATGTTATGGTTGCTTGTGAAAAAATCCCATTAAATTTCTGTTTAATTGCCCAAAAATGATGTTTTTTATTGTAAAGTTTAAAAACATAAATTTTCCCACAAACCCATAATCTTTTTTGAAAGGTTTTCAAGAGATATTTCTTAAAAAGGGGCTGAAAACACATTTAGTAGTAATAAAAACCAAAGGCACATTTGGTTTAATTCTAATAGGAAAATATAAAAATACAACTTAAAACCAAATAACAGGCCATAGTTTTCTGGAACAAATTGGATGTTTGGCTTTTTAAGTAGTCTTCATTTAAAAACAAAAGCAAAGATTATTGACGAATATTTCATATCTTTTTTTTATTTTCCCAGAGGTGCAGACAATTTTTTTTAAAGGCCCCCTAAAATCCGTTTATTTTGTGTTGGCGCAAAAAACTGTACTTTAAGAGTGTGTTTTTTTCATAAGTTTAATAAATGATTAGGAAAAAAGTAGAGCAAAATAGAAAACCTATAACAAAAAAATATTTAAAATTTTCCCTATTTGTTATCAAAGGCAAAAATTGCTTTTGCTGTATCAGAAAAATGAAATATTCGAAAACTAAATTGATAACTATTTTTTTTAACTAAAGATGGCTCTTGGTACCTTAACTAATGGCAAACTAATGAAATTGCTTAAACCTCTGCTATTAAATAATGACAGTGAATTAAGGCATTAGCAAGCGCATCGGGGCTCTGCTATTTTATATGTAAAATATACAAAATTCATATAAAAACTTAACTATAGGAGAAGATTATTATTTTTGCTACTAATTATTAATTGAATTTAATATTAAAATATTTCTCAAGTAATATATAGTTTAATTTGAATACTCTTATTATTTCGAATTGGTTTTCAAAAATGTATTTTTTAAGATAAGTAAGTTCTTACGAAACATTATTTGCTTTGGTTGCTTAAGTACTTAGTAAATCAGAATTTAGCTGTCACATTGTGTGGTAAAGTTCATTGAAGACCTTATCACCTACTGGGACCATGTAAGTTTTTAAAATAATTGATGATGACTAAATTGTTGACATTTTTTTTGTCCTTTATGGTGTTACCAATAATAAAATGAACTTCAACTTAGAAAATTTCTAGTTTTACCTTTAAAAATATGCACTTTACCATTACTCATATTTTTTTTTAAATTTTTATCTTCTTTTGTTATTTATTTTTGCTAAAGAACTAACATGTCATGATTACTCAACCGAAAACACAATGTTTGCTTTATGTAACCGCACACCACACATCACACATTACACATTACACATACATAAAGAGACACATTTGAAAACAGAGTTTAGACATTAAGAGACATTCATTACGGCATTTGTTAGGTGAATACTCTAAGAAGTTTGAATAAGTTTGCAATTGTTTTCAAACAAAATTTTTACTATTAATACAAAAACTTACTTTTAACTGAGTGATTATATTTTCATCTACAAAGAAATCTTTACAGAGAATTAATTTATCAAATGCAATTAGCAATTACTTTTAAATAACTCGTGGTATAGACCCACAGCTCCTTAAATAGTCACACCTTTTAGCAATAACAAAAAGGAAATGAATTTATAGTTACTTAAATACATATATGAATTCTAAATATAACAGAGGCAAATAAAACAATGACAGGAATAAATAGAGAAATAAAGAGAGTAACAAATGTTTTTATATTTTAATTTAAAACTTTTGTTTTCACTTACACAATTTCTTTTCTAGTTTCGTTGTTTAGGTGTCGCCTATTGTTTTCTTTTGTTTTGTTTTAATATTTAAAAACTTTGGCCTTTGCCTTAGGAGTGAAGACTTTTGACAGGCAAGAAATACAATTTCAACCCTATAACCTCTTCCTTTTTTTAACAAAATTTCTTTACAAACCAAAACAAAATAAAGTGAGTTCGAAAACATTAAAGTTATGGCAAAATGTATACACCCAAACATACATATATACATATTTTGTTATAAATTTAAGCAATACTGCAATATGCAGCTACCACTGTCACTGCACATATTTGCATGACAGCACAAAGGTGTTGTATTTCAAATTATATAGGAAAATCAGCTCTAAAAGAAATAGGCAAAAATGCCCAGGATACGCTGAATATTATATACCCTATACCACACATACATATGTATGGGTTAAACATTTTGAACTAAAGGGGCTTAGATTTTAACCCTCAATTTTACGCTATGTGTCTGTAAGATACCATTTTTTTTTTTGGTTTCATTATACAATGAAGCTGTGTAACTTATTGAAAATAAACTTAATAACTTTTTTAAATTAAATATAAATAAACGTTGTTTAATAAGTTTTGATGCAGGTTGCGTCAAAAGTCAGATATTTTTATAAAATTTTTATTACGACTAAGACTAAGGTTATAAGGTGCTATTTCATGACATTTTTTTATGCCTGTGATTGGTCAATGCCATTTATGATTCTTTTATATCTATGGTCGTTTCCAAAAAAAATTCAAAAGTACACAACAATTCTTCATTCTTAAAAATAATCTAAAATCTTTTGCATTCCGTCAAAAAAATGTCTTGTGGGGTTAAATGCAATTGAGGTGTGCAAAACAACAAAAAGCGACAAAATAAAACTTTTCTTACTTTCAACTTTGTTGACCTGACACACATACGAAAGTAATATTCTTATTTCTCTACTCACAAACCTGCATATTCGTGCGAGTTTTTTATAAATATCTACATATATGTGTTTATATTTTTAAAGCCAGTGAATGCATTGTTAAATACTCAACACACATTTATGCTTGTAATGTATCTAGTCTAGATAGATATGTATGCACAAGTAGATATATTTAAATGTTAGGTTCTAGTAAAAAGTTCACAAAAGTTGAGTATAAGTTTTACGTGTGTGTCACTAAAATAATAGCTGCAACTAAAAAAAATAAACAAAAAACCTAAATGTTTTCTCTTTTTTTCGATATTTTTGTTGTTAAATATTTTGTTTTTTGCCAAGGAAGAAGGAGTCGTTAAATAATTATTTTTTTGTTTCAGTTTTTGTTGTTGTTTTTATTATAATTTAACGTGTCACAAAATGGTGCGAAAGCATAATGTAAAAAAAGCATATGAAAAATTAATTATCAGTTTTTCTTGATTTATATGACATAAAAAGAGTAGAAGCGATAACATTATTAGTGGATTAACAAGGTGTCCTAATTTCAAATGCTTTAAAAAAAATATAATGAAATGGTTACTTTAACTAATGTAAAAATTAAAACAAAAAATAATTATAAAATATAGTTTTGCTAAAACAACGTTTTTAATCTTAAAGCTTATGGCCGCTAACTACCTTTATAATATTTATTGTTTAATTAAAAGTTAAATATTTTATATCTTTATATTAATAAAGTTGCCATAACGATGGTCATATCTTTAGAGTACTTAGCAGGCAATTTACTTTCCACATAAGCTAAATAAGACAAATGATTTCTCCATTAGGCTCATGATGTTTACTATTATTAGCTGACGCCACGAATAATTGTCACTTACATGCGTGCTGTCCACGCATGACTATCAATATTTATTATTTGAAAAATGAAGAGTAAGTGAAAGCAAAAACTTTGAACAGGATTAAAATAAAAAAAACGAACTTTAAGTATGCCTAACTTTGTAATATTCCCTCTAAGCGTATGAATAATAATAACTAAATGAAAAAAGTATACGCATTAGTGATGATAAAAGATCATTAAAAAAATTGTTTTTAAATAACTTTCTAGACTCTAGAATCTAAAAATGAGCGTTCCCGTGATTTTTAAGGAACATCGTTACCAGTTAATGTAATTTTTAAATCACTGTCCTTTTAAACAGTGAATGTAATCACAGTTTGTTTATGTTTACTTCTTGTTATCTTTAACTACCGTTAAATGAAAAGAATGTTATTCTTAATAGTGACTGTGTCACTGTTAATTAAAATTTAGTTCTTTTTATTACACATAAGAGAACTACGCATTGTTTACTAATAAAAACGAAAAGTAAACTTTTTTGTTTTTTTAAAACATGATTTACAAAATCGTTTAAAGTTATTAGAGAATAATAATAACTTAAAAAGTTAAAAAAGAGTTAAAACCAAAGCTTTGATGTACAAATTAGTTCTTTTTATTTTCAAAATAAACAATTTATGTTGACAAAGAAGTCAAATTTAAACAAAACAAAAAATTTATTTCAATTGTAAATAAAAAAAAAACAAAGTTAACACTATCGATGGGTTTAAAAAATTCCATATTTCACTTTTCTTTTTTCTAGTCAATTTAGAAGCCATGACTTACAAGTTTTAAATACGTATGTAAGAATGTTTTATTTATATAAACTAGTGTTTGCTTTGAAGGTGGAAGGCCTTTTACAACCTCAATAAGAACAGCAATCAATTTTATCTTCTGCTGTTAATGTGTTTAACCAAACTAATATGTTTGTTTTTTTTATATTTTTGTTGTAACATTGCGAACACCTTTCTGGTAAAATTTTTTGTCTGCATTAACACACACTGGAATTTTACTCTCACCCACAAAAACAAATTTTTATTATATATTTGTTTGCTGTTATTAACAGCGAAAAAAGAGACAGTAAAATTGCAAAAGTACGAAAACGTTACTTCACGGATAAAACATAATAAATTGAAAGTAACAACATCGCAGATACCTGTTACTTAA
>NDXZ01021970.1:0-12316 GCA_003055125.1 Paykullia maculata
CAATAAATATGTTACCAAGACGGTTAAGCATGGCGGAGGCTCCGTAATGGTCTGGGGATGTAAGTTCTAATTATAAAAGAAATAAAGAGGAGAATAGGTCTTAATAAATTAAAATAAACTAACACCAATGTTAATAGGTCGGTCATTTGAAAATTAATTAAAACACAGAGGTTATTACTATAGTCTACATGTGTACTTATATATATTTTCTCGTAAACACTTTTTTTGCAATAATTTTTCCTCTCTTACATTAGAATTTATCTTACTAATGTACAATGTTGTCAGGGGGGAATTGCAAGTTCTCTTTTAAGTGTAGCCTTTAACTGGGTATGTTATGAAATAAAGTAAAATAAAATTGTTTTTCTATTGTTTCTGTTTTTAAATCGTTAAAAGGTGGGTTTTGAATTATTATAAAAAAACGTTATCTTTAATTTATTATTCTTTTACTTTTTGTTTGTTTTTTAATTGTCTCATTATAGAAGATGTAGTTTAAAATATTTATTTTTCTTTACATCTGGAATACATGAGTTTAAGTTAAAACAAATTTTTTTTGATGCCTGAATAATTTTCTAAAAATAAGACAAACTGCATCTTTAAAAAAAACGTTATTCACTGTGAACTTTAAGTATTTAAGTTTGAACTGAAATTTACAAAATAAATCTAGACTTTAAATTATTGGATTTTTAGTGCGGGAATTATTAAATAAAATACTGCTTTCATACAACTATTTTTTTTAAGAAAAAATAATTAATTCTTTGCCGAGCAATAGTTGGCTTTATTTGCTTTTACTTTTGTGTTTTCAATTTTCCCTTTTATATTAAATTCGCTTTAAATATTTTTATAAATAAATTTATTAATGAATTTTATTCTGGCTTTAAGTTCTTATATTTTGAAAGTGTGATATGTTGATAATGTTATTATTTTGTTTAAAAATTCAATTTTACCATAATCTATTTTAGCTTAAATAAATTAAATTTACATTCAATAACTATAGTAGTACCGATGAGCAAAAGAGTGCTGACGATGAAATCGTAGCTATTTTTGAAAATGCATTCAAAATATAAGAACTTTAAGCCAGAATAAAATTCAATAATAAATTTCTAATAAATATGTTCAATAAAAAATATGAAAATATGACAATTATTTTTACGAATTAAACGAATTTTTTTTCCCATACTTTTTTTTAAGAAACCCAAATATCATTTATTTAATTTGCACATATATTTTTTTTTTTTGATACAAAAAATAAATTTAATTATTATTTTAATCATTAAACGAATTTTCTAACGAAATTAATTTATCCAAAAAATTCCCATTTAAAGCCATTGGAACTCCAATTGTATAATAATTTTTAGAAATTATAGTTAATTGTTTGGATATTCAGATAATTAATTAGGGGTTTTTGCGCAATTGCTTTTTAAATAACATTAAATTAATTTAAAATTCAGCAAGAAAAAAACAGATGATTTAAAGTTCCACACGCTCTCAACCGTTCGGATCAACAGCATCAGAATTAATATTAGCGGCAAATAAAACATGAACTGGGGTGATGAGTTGAAATTTCTTATATGAATAACGATTTTAACATTGCATTAAATACCTTTTAAATATTAATTTGGTAGCACAATGGGCGGAAGTTTTTTTAATCTTTAAATAAAAACCGTTGTTAAATGTATTGTAAAATAATGCTTTAGATTTCGAGTCCATTTTAATATAATTTTTTCATAAAAATTTTGTCACTGACTGCAAATGGACTTACATACGAAAATATTCTGGTGCTGACACTTCTGATGCAATTAAACTATCAAAAATCTTGCGACAACTTGGCTCCAATTTAAATTGAAACATAATTTTAGTTTATAATCTCTCCCCTAAGTAGTGATATTGGTTTTACAAATCTCTATATTTTTTCAATGACAACACAAGAGGATTTTTACTTGAAATTGTTTAAAAATAAATAATTGTGGTTTTAATGTTAATAAATTTAAACTATTACTTATACAAAATGCAAACAAAGAAAACAGTGACAGCAACATTTGAATCGTACGTAATTTAATAAAAAAAATATATCTTATATATTTATAACAACTGTTTGTAAAATTTTATTAAACAGAATTGAAACTGCTCATCATACATATCTATTTGGGGGTTACAAACACGATTGGTTTCCATCACGTCAATTTCGGTGTGAGACCCATTTCTAAAGTGTAAACTTGCGCCAAATATTTTTGTTTTGCAAATAAAGCCTTTAGCAGAGGCACATTTGTCAGGATAAAAACCACCTGCGGCCAACGCATAACAGTAACTTGAACTTGAATTCATATCCAAATTAAGATAATAGTCTTCCTCTAGTATCCAAAAAGTTGGGACATTTTCTTTATTACATTTTTATAGCAAAATATCAATAATAGACACACATTTAGCTGAACTAAATACCTACCGTATCTTGTCCAGAGCAATTTAATAAGTTGGCGTAACTCCATTGATTCTATTATATCATCTAAACTGTTTGTAATACAATATTCTTGGGCAGCTTCTGATGTAAACTACTTATTAATATTGAACTGGAATTGTTAATCTCAAAATATTTCTTTAAGTCTCTTACAGTTTTACTTACATTTTCTAACGACTCAATATAATAAAGATGTTCATTTAATAAAACCCATTTGATTTCGTTAGTAGTAACACCCTGGCACAACCATAAAAATATTAATAGAATTGTTTTTGTAAATAATTTATTTATTTTCATATTTTATTTTTTTTAAACATATTTTTTATTTGGTGCTTGTTTGAAGAGATTAAGTTTATAAATGACAAACAATTCAAACGTTAATATATTCAAACCACATTTACTAATTGCGGTTAAAACGATATTTGCAAGTGAAGCAAAAAGTGTTGAATCCCAATTGTGCATTTGACAAGCCCTATTATATTGTTGTTTATCGAAAATAATTGTTTGATTTAAAAAATTTAATTTAAAAAATACAAAATCTCATTTCTGGATTCTGGAATTTCCGGGATATAAGAATCTCAAAAAAAATTGCTAAAAATATATATTTTTGTAGTTTAACATACTTGATTTGTAGTTCATTTTTGACCAAGGCTTTTGTTTCTGAAATTATCTTTTATAGTTTCTTGAAAATTTGTTTTGAGAACATCATGCGAATTGCAAAAGAGTTATCTGTATATAAGTATTTTTTGTTTTGTTTATGTTTAAAAGGTCGGTTTAGATCTCTTAACATTACTTTACTTTGTCGGTTCAGCAGTTTTATGGCACAATAGCGCTTTGGTTAAATGCTTAAACTAGTCAGCAAAATGATGATAATTTTTGGTTCATATTATTTTTTGTTTGTAAAAGTTGCTTAAGAGGAGAGCTTTGGCTTCAAACTGCCGCAAACAGACATGAAGAAAGAGTGACATTGCTAAATCGATTTAAATCGTAAGAACTCAAAAACAAAGAAATAAGAAAAAAATTTTGGATTGAATCAAGATAAATATTTTTTGGAATTACGCATGTCATGAACTAATATAAATCTTATCTAATATGCTGTAGGGTAAAAAAAGCTTTTTTTAATGAAATTTTTTTTTTTTTAATATTATTTCATATTTTTACATTTCAAAAACAAGTCAAAAAGTCCGCTTTCAAAACAAACATGTTTTACAAATTAAGTTTCCGAAATGTTTGAATTGTTTTATTATATCAATAAAATATTTTGTATTTAATTTTTCAACTTTTGTTATAGACTGATACTTAATTCAAATAAATGGTTTTTTATTAATAAAAATATTATCAACTTTTTTATAATTTTCCTGAAGCTTTAATAAAATAAAAAAAACCATTTCATAATTCATATTACAGAGTCACTCTCTCACTTCAGTAACTTTTTTTATATTTTGTAAGAACAAATCAAAACATTATTTTAAGTATAATGTCAGATTTAAGACAGATTCTTACTGTAGAATTTAATAACTGGTTTCTGTATCACATGCAATTTGAAACATGCATTGGTTTTGTATTTATAATTTATATTTTAAAGGAAACATATAATCTTATTTATGATATTAAACGCTTAATAAAGTTGTAGTTAAACCAAAGAAGGGGGAAGAAACAAGCAAAATGAAATAATAAAATTATTTAAAGTTATTTACATCTTAATCCTTTAACAGTTGGTTTCATATTGAGTATAAAATTTTAATTTTACACTCGCGTAAGTTTTTTTGTCTTTCTAAATAGAACACCCTCTCATGTTCTCCCTTAAATAAAAGCCCTTGTTAACCCAATACTCTTATTAAAAAATTTAAATTCAATATTAAATTTACACAAGACTTGTTGTTAATTTTAATTTTTCTAAATTTCTCCCTTGAATGATGTAATTTATGACTTTCGTAAATATTTGTATGTTTCTTGTTTCATTGGCCTCTATATTTTCTTGTTAAATGTTTTTTATTTCTTCAGGCCATGTTTATTACAAATTTCTTATATTATAAGCTGGAAACAGAGTGCTGTATCAGTTGATGTTATTAAAAAATATTCATATAAATATTTTTTCGTCTTCGCATAACTAATTTTTTGTAAACATTTTTTAACAAATCATGATTTTGCTTCTGTTTAGGCTACAAGAAATACAACTTTCACAAAATAAAAATGGTTTACGTTTAACGTTTACACAGTATTAAAATATCCTTTAGATCTTTTTCTATGTGTTTACGTTTGTGTGAGTGTATGTATTTATATTATATATTTTTATAAAATTTGCTGGTATTTTTATTATTTTTTTAGGTTGAATGAACTAACAAGTGGTTTGTTTTTAAACGTATCTGGTGACAAATAAAATTTGTAAAACATTGACAGTAGGCTCAGATTATTACGCCTACTATTTCTTGTTGAAAATAAGCGTGTTAAAACAAAAAGTCATATCCTTTATATCAATACGAGCTCCAAGACATGTAACCCAATATGTGGAACAACAAGTTTAGTACGAGGAAAAAATAAAAATTAAATAACAAGTTATTAGATAATAAAAAACAACTTTCATAACAAAGTAATAGAGAGAGAGAGAATAATTGTTTTTTGAATAACGTATTTTTATGCATTTAAGCCCTTTTGTAAAAAGAAAATTTGTACAATGAATATTTTCTAAGACACATTTAAGTGTATTTTATTTATATAAAGTATGTTTTGCAATTTTATAAGACCTAAAAAGATTTATACAATGTCTTCGTTAAATGAACAATTGATTATTTGTTATTTAGTTGCTGGCAATCAGCGATAAATAACAATAAAAGTTTAAATATGAAAATAAGAATTAAAACTATACTCTATAAAATTATTAAGTTTTTTATTTAATATCAGCTAAAGTTTTATAAATTATTTCAACAGTATTTGGAAGGCAAAGGAGATTTTCGTGGAAGGTTTTTATATTGAAGCTCCGACCAAATATTATTTATATAAAGCTAAATGCAGTAAATGTTACTTCTGGAGTAATGTTTTTAAAAGGATCAAATTTATTTTCGCTTTATCGATCGGTTATCGCATCATTGGGTGAGATTATCTGGGTAAAAAACTTATTGCTGTTAAATTTAATATAAACGCGTATATTTATACGTCAGAAATGAACGTTAAAGTTCAATTAAGAAAGGTTTTTTGTATAGGGGCAATGTGACAACATGGACCTATTATAACAAAAATCAATAGCTGTTTGTTCATTGAATTTCCTTACTAAATATTAAAAATGTGACCTTTACTTTGACAGACGATCGGACAAAGCCTGTTTGATTTTAAAAGTTATTCTAAGTTGAAGCGGCAATTTTGAAATGATTTTCTTTTGTTGTTGTATTTGGCATTACATATACGTATATATAAACACAAACAATACGTTTTGATAACCCATGTATGTTGTGATAGTTACTAGTTAAAAATAACAGATAAACCTTTTTTTATATCTTCTTATAAAATTATAATCGATCTGCAGTTTTTCAGGAGGCGAATTGTTAGAAAAGGGAGAGAATTTATTAAGAATTTGTTTCTACTTAAATAGCTCCAAAAAGCTGTTGGTAAATTTGAAATTTTCTATAAATATATGAAATGGGAATAACCAACAACAAAAAATTATAAATATATATATTTTCCAGCCTTAGGAGGTGGAAATATGTAATTTTTTATTTAGAAATAAAAAACTTTAAATATTTTTTCAGTTTTTTTTTATAAAGGATGTAAAAGGATCGTAAATTGTTTATTTATTAATTATTAAGAAATTAATAGTTTTTATGTGATAATTGAAAAACATTGTGAAAACTTAATTTTGTGTTAGAAATTTACTAAAATCATTAAAGCTTTTTTCTTGTTTTTCTTTTTCAAATTATCACATGTGTTTGTCCTGCTTCAACCATCAGTTCGATGGCGATGAGGTTGTTGTTGTTTTATTTTAACAAATTTCTTTCTTTTTACAGATATCATTCTTGTGTGTTTTGGTCAGTTATCAACAGTTGAAATGATATTTTAAATATTTTTTTTACAGGGAATTTCTTGTGCATTATTTAATGGCAGCGTAGTTTTTAACAAAAATATAATTTATATGCTTCTGCTGCAAATATCAAACAAAAACATTTTCCTCAAATTAACATTTTTTTTATTTAAAAAAAAACTTAAAATGGTTTTGAAAATTAGTAAATATATTATAATAGAAGAAGAATAAAATGTGAAGAGAACAGGTTTTCATGGTATATACGTTTCATTTAACTAGAATTATAGTTAGATACAGAGGGATGCTTGAGGCCCTATACTCCAGTGGAAGAGAAGGTTAACAGAAAAATAACTATAATAAAATTAAAACTTGATATTAAACTTTTGTGTTTTTCTGGCCAGTTTTTATTTATTAAGTGTTTTTGGTAATTATAACCTTTGGCTGATTGACCTGAAGTTTTTCAAAGTAAATAAAAATTCCTCTTTAGTTACAGTTTTTTCCTTTTTAGATAAATATAAACATATTTTAAAATGTATAAAAATAATATAGAAATACTTCCTATTAAATAAAAATATAAATATTCTAAACTCATAAACAACATGGCAATAAGACAATAATAGTAAGATTTGCAGACTTAGAATAAGAAGTTCTATTAACAAAAAAATAACACTTGTGAACCGGCAGATTTCTTCTTTCAAACATAAAAATAAAATTATTTTAGTTTTTTGACCTTCTTATTATTTAATATTTAAGTTTAAAAATAATTTTTATTTTTATTGTTCTTTTTAATATTTTGCCACTCCGTTTTGTGCTATTATTAATTACACAATTAAACAATTGAACTGAAAATCTAATTTTCAAACCAAAATATCAAATTTAATTACCCTATAAATAAATAACTTCCTGATGATGCCACACAACGACGTGGCGAAATGTTGAAAATAACAATAGAAATAATTAAAACTACTTTCATATAACAATGGAACAATGAAAAATTTGTGAAAATTAAAATACAATCTGAGTATAGTAATATGTTTGTTCATATGTTTTTTTCTCTTTTATATTGTAATTTAAAATATACACACAAGTAAGAGCCCTATAATCGGCTGTAATGAGTTTTGTATAACTATCAAGATTACACAGATGTTGTTAACATTTATGACCAAAACACATTACATATCTATTTAATGTTGTTGTTATTTTTCTAACGGTTGTTTTTACAATGTGGAACTTAAAAAGAGACGAAATAAAATTCATCGATTTTCTTTATCTTCATCTATGACTAATTTTTAGGCAAATTTTCAGGCTGTTAGAATACATATTTGAAGTTAAGTTTGCGATTTTTATTCTATTTATGTCATGTTTATGTGTTAAAAACAAAATGTATAATTTAATTAAAGCCCATTTGGCTGGCAGATAAGAATAGCAATAATTGTTTAAATTAAAAAACAAAGAACGTAATTTACCTTTATTAATAGTCGTAGCAGCTGGTCGTCAATTAAGCAAATTGAAAATGACAACCTACAAAAAAAAAAATATATAATAAAATTTAAAATAAAATAAAAATTTAAACATAATAAAATAAAACAAATTGTATATAATTATTTCAGAACCAGTTGTTTATCATAAAGTTTCAAATACATGAAATACCAAGTGAATAAATTTTAAAAATGTTTATTATTTTATTTCTTTATTCTGTTGTGGCGTGCAAATGGGCAATAAGTTTAAAAGGTTTTGTTATTGCAATATTTTTGTGATACCACAAAGATATCCGATAAAATGTCTGGCATTTTTGTTAAATTTCATTTTAATTCACTTAAATATAATAATTGCTTAATGATATACTGTCAAAGATTTATTATGATTTTAAGGACATATGTATGCATTTTTATACCCTTCACACACACACATGTGTTAAGGGTATATATAGGTTTGTCATTCCGTTTGTAATTGCTTCAATATTCATTTGCGACCCTATAAAGTATATATATTCGGGATCCTTATAGATAGAGAAGTCGATTTAGCCATGTCCGTCTGTCCGTCTATCCGTCTGTCCATCTGTCCGTCTGTCCGTGTGTATGTTGAAATCAAGTTTACGTAGCTCTCATAGGTCACCCAGAGTTGTATATGGTATCAAACATTTGGAAATGCTTTCGAGAAAATCGGTATTGAAAACTGGCAAGATCCATTAATAATCGTCTAAGATATAAGACTGCCTCGTTTTTTTTAAGTTTTTTTTTTTTTACTCAAAAATTATTATATTTGTGTGTAAGACATGTCTTTTGGGGAATTTTAAAGAAACAAATTTTTTGATTTTTAAGCAAAAAAAAATTTTTTTTTCGAGATACTATAGCAAAAAAAAGAAAAAAAATGTTTTTGTATTTTGAAAAAAATTTACTAATATACACACATAGAGATCGTAGTGAAGGGTATATAAGATTCGGTATAGCCGAATATAGCGCCCTTACTAGTTAATTAAAGAGATGTTTTCAATTAATTTATTTTGAGTGCACATTCAAATAAAAACTAAGTAATTAAAGTACATTCATTTTTAATATATATAAAATAACAATTTATTTAATTTAGTGCTTAATCACTTTTAAACTTTTTGCGGCATATTAAAAAGATTTATCAAGAAAAAATAGTTTTTGAAGGAAATGTAAATTCTTTTAGTGTTCGTTTTATTGACTAAAATTTTGAAAATGTTTTTAATTTAATATTTAATCTCATGACTATTATTTCTAAATAATCGTCACCGCATTGCTTCAATACGTTGGAATGCATCTAACGTATTTCAAACATTTTATTATTTATTACTTGTGGCTGAGGTAAACATAAAATGTTTTTTAACATTTTTGTTGTATTGAAGAACAGAATGTGGTGAGAGTTCAAGGGATGGTGACAGTATTTTAAAGAGATAATTTATCCGTATTTTTTTGCGTTTGATTTTACAGTGATTTAACTAGATTTACTACTACTTACTATGGCAAGTGCAGCAAAACACAAGTTTATGAATAATAAATTTAATTTTTGAATTATTTTTACTAAATGTCAAAAAAACAGCGAAATAATATTACTAAAATAATTTCGATCATAGTTCTTATTATTAAATTAAAAAAAATGCTTCCCTAAGGACAATAATATTTTTAATAAATCAACTTTATTTAAAAATTTAAATTAATTTGTAAAAAACAAATATTCTGAAGAAAAAAATTTCTGTTTTTCATAAAAAAAATATATATATTTTCGGCCCCAGCTTTGGTTACAATATCACCCGGTTTTGCTTGGTATTTTAAACGTTGCCTGTAGATATCTTTTATTGAAGTAAAAAGTTTTTTGGAAAAAAATACGGTAATTATGTGGAGATAATTTTTTTTAGCTTTTTTTCAAAACAAGTTGAACTTGAATGACAGTTACCTATCAAGAAGAGATTTTTTCTACTTTTTGGTAGTCGTTTTCTATATTATAATTTCCTTTGCTAAAAGCGATCTTGTTGTTTATTTAAAAGCTTTTGTCTTTTTTCTTAATCTTGTTTCGTTTTGTCAGTCATCTACAGAGTGTTGACCGGAAATAATGACTTTAACATCGGCCTATGTGTTTGTTCTAACTTAAGTTTTTGTAAATAGAATTTATATTTGAATTATTTCTAAGTTATTCTGGAGTAAAATGCCAATGACGCGATATTATTTGCCATCATTATGTTAATTCGATAATAATATATTAAAAACTTGTTAAGAAAGTTTTCTTTTTACTTATAAGTTCTTGTTCGAATTTTGTTGATTTCATAATAATATCCCCAACAAAAACTTTCGCTATCGTATATTAAGCTTAAGCGCCCCTGAACTAAAAAAGCATAAAATAAACATTAACATTATAACTCACTATATTAGAAGGGATAATGGCATTAGAATATGTACTTATGTCTCTATATGTATGTATGTATATTCCATTGACTGCTTTTAAAGCAGCAATACGTGAAGTCTTTACGTTTGTGTCGTTTAAGAGGTACTTTCTTTTATAAGTCATTAATAAGAAAATTTGTAATCAGTAACATTATTTACTTTGTTTTTAACAGCATTACGTTTTATATTATAATTAATATTCGAGATTAAAATTCATATTCAGGTGTTTGATATCATAAGCATTACTGTGCTTTGCATTTCCTTTGGAGCATATGTTAAGATTTTCAATGTTTTCTAATGTAAAATTAAATTAAACTTTGTAAAAACTTCAGCACATGTTAAAGAATTATTAACCGGTTTTAGTTTTCAGCTAATTTGAAGCAGCATAACATAAACCTTTTTGTGTTTTTTTTTAATTGTAGAAGACGTCAGGCAAGTCACAAACTGATCCACCGCCTTTGTCTAAATCATAGCTACTTATGTCTAAAGTGAATTGAAAAAATTTGAATTTAAGTATATGAACTCATTCAAAACATATTTCAAAAGCTTAAAACAATTTTTAACACAAAAAATTGTTTCATTGTGTACATCTAAGTTTATGACTGATAAATGTTAATATATGTACTTACTCGTACATATACTTAGACGACAATAAGTAAAAGTGGTAATAGTTACCAAAAGATTTTTGCTGGGTTCATAGACACTTTTGAAAAAAAAACGACATTGACAATGACATCTTTGTTACATTTTCAGTGTCAATTTTATAAAGATTGCACTAAGAAAAATGCATATTTGACTTTTATTAATTTGACCTCAAATAACTTGACTGGGCGCTCCTGAACACTTGCTGAAACAACATTCTCGTACTCTCGTACACGTTTCTATAATATCCAACAACTTGTAGCTACAAAAAGAGTACAACAATCTGCATCAACAATGCGTTGAGAGGTTTAATTGATTAAGACCATGTTGCTACAATATAATATTAGATTATAATAATTATAATAATAAATTTATTGCTTTTATTTATTGATTTTATCCTGGAATATGTAAAACTTTTCATTGTTATACAACAAGAAATTTGCCATCGTCGATATGAAGCAGCTAAATAGATAAAATCATTTTTATAATTGAAAATCTTTTAGAGAACTAAATTTGACTTATTATCTAGTCTATACTGTTGCTAATAGAATAGAAACTGTTTCATATAAGAAAATCTGTAATTGCAAGATGTAAACTGTGTAAAGGCTTTTACTGTAGAAAGGATATTATTGCAAAAAAAAAAACAACCATATTTTTTAGATAATTTATTTCTCTTTTTATTATTTAAGGAATCAACTTAAGAGTAGCTTCTTTTGGCAAATACAAAAAAAAAAAAAACAAAAAAATATGTGTCTCATTTGATTTTAAATCTTAATACAAACTTTTAAAAAAATTTAAGAAAACTGTCAGGTTAACAGCTTTTTTTTTGTATTTTGTATTTGTAGTTTTGGTTTGTTTAACTAAAAGCTTTATCAAGTTTTTCTTTTTTTAATAAAACTACAGAGACTATAAGTGAAATTCTCCGATTTACAAATTGCGTATGCATGGAATAACTTAAAATAACTTTGTTTACTTACATACATATGTATATATACACATATGTGCATACATATTAATGTACATATGTATGTATATCTATGTTTAGACCCAGCTGCGAACTTTTGGAGTCCTTCATTTATAAGGCCTTCTGTAAGACCTGCCAAGACCTTTTTTTAGGGAGTAGGTAGGCCTAATGGAAGGCCTACCTACTCCCTTCTACATACTTACATAGGTTGTCTTTTATTATGTGTATGTAAACATACATTTTGTGCTGTGAAAAGAAAAAAACGAAGTAAACTAGTGTACATATGTTCATCAAAAGATTTATTTAAATACTAGCTTATTGTACCCGGCGTAGCCCGGGGTAAC
>NDXZ01021973.1:0-14179 GCA_003055125.1 Paykullia maculata
CTTTTCTAAGACCTTTCGGACTTGTAAATACATAAGTACACATATACACACATACACACATACATAAAAAAAAGTAGTGAAGGGTATATAAGATTTGACACTGCCGTATATAGCGGTGTTACTTGTTTTAATTATTATATTGAACATAATATTTATTAAACAAAATAAAGGCACTTAAAAATGTCTTATTTTTTTCATATTCATAATAAGGAACATATGAGGGTATACATTTTTCTAGTATATGTATCAATATATCGATATTTTTTAATATCAATCGATATATTTCGTCGATATTTTATTTTGCAATATATCGATACATCAATATTTTTTCTTGCAATTTTTTTTCGATATTTTTGCACTCTGGTCTTGTATTTTGTGTTAATATTTAAAAAAAAAAAACTTCTTGTCGCAGTCTTTATCGAAAAGAATGTTATAATGCTTGCATTAACAATAACTGGGCGACAAAAGTTGATCACATTTAAGATACATATTTGCAAGTCTATAGCAACACCCGTAACTGTCAAATTCTATACCATAAAAAAATGGTCACTAATCTGGCCAAACTGAGTAAAGGATTTTACTATCCTTTGCTAGTATAATCGAACAAATACTGTCACGTTCTTGCGTTTTAAAAAAAGTTTTCATTCATTGCATAGTGTAATTAGTGTTGAATATTTTTATGTTGATGTGCATTCGGCGTTAGCTGTTCTATTGTGCATACATCTTGTGGATGTGTCAATTGCATTGTTATTATTTTAACATATTTTTAACAAAAAATCTTAACTTGTCAGGCTTCCTCGGTGTCATCGAAAAGAGTTGCTTCAGTGATATATCTGACAGTTCCTAACAGCAGACGCCGTTTGACAGTTGTATACATTAAACAGAGGCAGCTCCTTATGTCAGTATCTGACAATTACTGGTTCGATTACATTTTTACAGCGCCTTACTTTGTAGTTTAACCACAAATATAGTTTTCTGTATTAATTGTTTCTATGTTAACTGTTAACTGTTAAACATTAAACAAAAATAATTATTTGTTATTAAAGTTCGTTTTTCTTGTATTTTATGAATTTACGAAAAATATCGCAATATCGATATATCAATGTTTTCAAATCGATATATATTGACCGGCAACGATATTAAAAAAATTATAGATATTTTCTTTGCACTTGCCCATCCCTACCATACATAAGTATACTTAAAAGTATATTTAGTATATTTACACATACATACATGACATTTAAAAAAAAGTAAGTGTTGTTGTCATATAACGCACACAAAAGACAGGTGTACACATGTATGTATGTGTGTTTGTATGTATATTTAATTATTCTATAGAATAAGAACGGTTTTAATGATTCTACTAGATCCTTTTTCCAAGTTTGGTTTATTTGAAACCTAAGGAGATTGTTTTTGTTTGCTTTAAATTTTAGTTTTTTGAAATCTGTTTTATTTGATTTTCTTCTATTTTCAATTTATTATTTTTTGTGTTGTTCATCCCTTTAAATAAAATTCAATCGTTCGTCATCACACTATGAGCATTGTCTGCATTTGTTTCATATTCTTAGAAATGGAAATTATGTTTTTATGGCTTAGGATGAAAACTAACTCATAAACATTTTATTTTTGACTTGATGCAGTTATTACAAATTAAATTATGATTTATTTTAAACTAAAACCTTTGACAGAAATCGAAATTTGCAACTAAGTATGTTAGGGAATAATTAAAATAATAAAGTACAAACCAAACAAGTTGTTTCTTTGGTGCACCAATCAATTAAAAAAGAAACAAGTAAGTGCGCTAAATGCGAGTGTGTACGAAATTACATTATGTTTAGTTTTATGGGACTTAAAATTTTAAATAAATAAAAGAAATTACTGCACAGTTTTAAAATTGCATGTATTTCGTAATGGTTAAGATTCGAACATTTTCGTAAAATATATACAAAGTCTATTCAAAAAATGTAAATTTGTGAAATATTATTCTACATCCTTGCAAAATAAGATTTTTTTTAATGGGCCTTTTTCTTGCTCAAAAGAAAGCTTAGAACTTCTCTTGTAAAAGCTTTTTGGTCGCTTAGTGGGATGCGAGTGGGATATCGATGAAAAAAAAATATTTTATAACTCAAGGCAAGGATTTTTCAATTTTTACCATATGCACTATTTTGTATTTTTTTTCTATTTGTGTGTAAGTGTTTCTAAAACCTTAAAAATAAAACTTAAACTGACCTTTCTGACGGTATGTAACATACCTAACTAAAATACATACATATGTTTATGAATTTTTATTTATTCCTTAAGCTTGATGGTTGGGGTCAATATTTATTTCTTTAGGCAATATTGATATATTCAATTATATGTAAAATAGCTTTCGTGGTGTTGGAAAAAAAGTTGTCTTACTTTGGAATTTATGCACTAAAACCCTCACCGCTTTTGAACAACATAATTAATTTCTATAAATTTAATTTTATAATATTTTTGAGATAACAAGAACCAGCTGATATAAAAAACACTTAAATTTGTAATATTTGTAATAAAAACTAATTGTCAAGTAGTACATTAAATGATTTAAAAATTCATTAACAAATTTATATGTGATAAAATATATTTTAATTTCTTTTTTAATCAAATAGTTACTTATAACAGCACAGACAATATGTATATAACAAGACAAAATTGTGGGCGTAATTTTATGTGTATTAAATTCCCCATTGAAATGTGGTCTCATTGTATTGTTATCTTCATTCACAGCATGGTATTAAAGAATTAATAAAAATTAAAGTGAAATAAAAATACTAACTCGGTTTATGGTTTCAAACATAAAACAATTTAACAAATAAATAAATAAGTAAATAAAAAAACGATAATGGTGCTGGATAGTGTAAGTTAAACACAAAATAATAGAACTAAATTAAAAACATTTAATGACCTTCAAATGCATTACGCATTATACCCCTTACAGATGTTTATGACACAATGGAAACCTCTTCGGAATTAGAATTCAAGTCAATAACAATCAATCACGCCCAATACAACGTGGAAGCGGATGAATTTAAATTGGTTTTTATTAACTCCGCCGATTCTTCATCGTGTCGTGACGAGGAGGAGTTTGAAGACAGTAGTTCGACAACTTCTTCTTCTACACATAATTGTAGTAGTATTGCAATTGATGACTGCGATTGGGACTATTTTGAGCCATCAATGATTAGTACAAGCACAATGAAACACGTGCTTTATTCACCCAGTGGCTCCCCACTAATTGCGAAAAGACGGCAGCCTAGGGAATTTAAATCTAGCGATAGTACTGCTTCTCCAATGGAATCGCCGTTACTTTATCGCAAACAGTTATTAACATTTCCTCGCTTAAAAGAAAGTGATACCGGCACCGATGAGGAATTGTTAATGCAGGCTGAAAGTTCTAGTTCAGATGGTTATCTGACCAGATCTTCGACATCAGCACGCAGTCAACCACAAATAACCATGAAGACCAGAACAAAGACCAGATTTTTAAATAAGGAACAACATCATCATCATTCCCACTATAATAGGCACCGCCACAGTTCACCTCGCAATACACTTGCAACAGACGCCTGCAGCTGTGGTGCTGCAAAATTTAATCAAAAACAAGAAAATATTTTAACAAATACCACCATACAACCCCAATATGTGCCAATACCAGTACCGGTACCTATACCAGTACCCATGTCTGCATATCCCTATTGGAATGCCAATGATGTATCGCCACATTTACAGGCTCTGGGTACAGACAACGATGAGAGCAATTTATGTGCTTCTTTACAAAAACTTTGGTCTACGGCTCAAAGTAATTTACCGAATTCATCAAACAGCTCTTCCAATCTTCAAGCAGCTGCAGCAGCAGCTGTGGCGGCAACATATAAACAATTGGCGGGTCATAAATTTGATAGTAGTTTTAAATCATCAGCTCCTGATTTAAGTTCATCTACGTACTCTTTAGTGGGCATGACTCAGTCGCACTGTTCCACTTCTTCCGGTTATGGCACAAACACAACTAGTGGCGGTAGCCTGGAAACCTTATTAAACGTTGAAAAGCTTGCGGTTGGTGTGAACCAACTGGAACACAACCACCACCATCAACTACCATTAAACAACCACCTGAACAGGCAGGTAACTAATAAAGCATATGTTGCTAAAAGACATTCCCTGCACACTATACCAGCTATTGTAGATGAAGACAAGCAACAACAAAACCACCACCACCAGCACTACTACCACCACTTCTATCAGCAGCAACAACATAAAGCATTGAATAAATACGACTTTATCGATGACAGCGGTTTCAGCTGTATTCCAGTTCATCATACCTCAGCCATGTTAGTTGATACTAAACCTTCGTTTGGTTCAAGTCGCACTTTAAGTCAAACGGATATACGTGAGCGCGACGTAAGGTACGGGGACGTGGTACGGGAACGGGACAGTGAAACAACTGAAAACGAAATATATATCAATAAGTTTAAAAACCAAACTAAACTTGATAACATCTCCTCTAAACATATTGATAAAACGTTAATGTCAAAAACAAACGACGACGGTAATTCGGATGAAATTATAAAAATTAACAAAAAATCTATTGAAAATAGTAATTTAGAAGTAGAGAATAAACAAGTTTACAATTTAACTAAAAAAAATTGTTGCGCAAACAGCAAATTCACCGCCACCACCACAACTACTACCACACACACCGACACAAATTTAACAAAGTCCGACAATACGGCCAAAACTAGAGATAAACAGACAGCTTTAAATAAAATAAAAGCAACAACAAAAAGAGCAGCACCATTGCCACTACTACAAAAACTAACACAAAGTTATAAAGAGACAAGTGACAAGGAAACATCATGCTTTAATCCATTGTCTCTAGCGGAACGTAGTGGAAACGAAAAACAGTTATTATTGTTAGAAAAACAGCAAAATAAACAACCCATTAATGATAATGTTATCGTTAATAATGATGTTAAACATAATGACGGGGACTGCAACGACGACAATAATGATGAATGTAATATAAAAGCTGTAAAGCCGGTAAAAACTTGTTTGCCCAGCATTAAAGCCAAAAACTCTATTTGCACAGATGATTACGGCACTAGTGGCGACTGTCCGTTGCTGTTGGCTGATGTAAAGAGGCAGAGGAAGAAAAGTTGTAAAACCACTGCTGGCGTTGCAACTGCACAAAAAGCTTTTAAAGAAAATGTGAAAAACCAGATAACAAGTACTACATTACTTACAACATTACCAGCAACAACAACAAACACTACTAGCCCAGCAATTGTGTTAACAACATTAAATTCACAAAAGCCTCTAAAAACTGCAGTCGTTGGAAAATCGCCAAATGCAACGGTAGTTAATGCAGCGGTCGTGTCAACTAGTTCTACTGACTGTTGCAGCGGCACTAATAAAAAAAGCAGAAAAATAAAATCAACTGCAGCCAAAACCGAAACGATAAGAAAATTTTCTAAAAATAAAAATATGATAAAGAACCAAAATAAACTAAAGTCCGACGACGACAATAAAGAAATCGATGGCTGCCTACAAAGTGAAACAAATTTTATATCAACCGAATCTGAAACAGAATCAGAAAGCGATGAATCCACATCAAAAAAAAATTCTCAAATTGAGGAAGAGAAAGAGAATGAGAAAATGCCATCAAAGGAACGTAGTAAAAAATCTCGAAAGAAAAAACGTCTTATGAAAAATGTAAAACGTTCGTATAATATAATCCATAACGATGATAACAATGAAAACTCTAATTCATCACCCAGCAACTCCTCTCAACACTCCGCTAATGAAGGGGAGGAGAAAGAAGAAAAAAATAAAAGTGATAGTGTTAGTGATAGTGATAGCGATATGAGTGTGTCTAGTTCTGAGTCAATAGATACCGATGATACTGGTAATGTGGCTGATCGTAGGCCGCGTAAAAAACATTTCGCTAAGGTCTTTGTAGTCAATCGTAAATCGCAAAAGCGTCAGGGTACTACAGGCTTAACAAGTGATTCGTGCACTCAGTCCTCCTCAGAAGCAAATTTGGAAGACTCATCAGACAACGATACTGACACCGAAAGAACCCATTGTGGCGTGGTACTACGTTGCATTAAATTACTCAACGAAGACAGCGATAATCATAGCGTTGAGACCAAAGAAATACGCAATTCATTGCATGAAAGCGACAGTTGCAGTGATTCAAGTGTTCATGATTGCAAACGCGACGCTAATTGTTCGCTTGACAATGATAAAAATAATAATGATCCCAATGATAATGAATCTTATGAAAACGACGAAGAAGATGAAAGTGAGTGTAGATCGTTGTACGGTTGCACATCGCGCGAAGAAATTGCCAATTGTATTTTTGTCGTTGGCGGTCAAACAGATGACAATAATGGAGGTGTTGTTTTGCAAAAAATTAGCCACCTAAATACAGAGGAAAATTTATACAATTTAAATAACAATGTTGATAATGATCATGGCATAGTTAGTCAGAAAGTGGCAAGTGAAAAACAACAAAATGTAGTGGTGCTGCCTCTACAACCATATACAAAACAAAATTTCTGTTCATCTAATAAGCAACGGCACGAGCAATTAGAGCATTTGAATGCAACGCATGTTGCCAAACATGCCTCACTGATTACGGTCGTTGACTATAAACAACATGAGCAACGGCAGAAGAAAAAACAGCAGCAAACTGAAAAAAATCAACAACATCAACCAACAGTATCTGTGGATTTGGTTGTAGACGAAGCTTGTGAGGAATTGCATAGCATCTCCAATGACGTGAATCGTTTACTGGCCCTGACCAAACAAAGTTCCGAATTAGAAATTAAGTTACAAAAACTGAAACGTGGTGTAGCTGAAATCAATCAGGACCATTTGAATGACTTGGCAGGTACAGACCAAACCTTAATACCATTAATTACGAAACAAAACGAAAAATTACAACAGCAAAAGCAAAGCAATTTGCAAAAATACACTAAACATATAATAGAAGACATTCCAAAGGCTTCCTTAACATTACAACATACCATAGACAATGTGGCAGAAAATAAGGTGGTTAATATCGAGGAGGCTTTGAAGGAGAAATTGCTTAATACATGTTCAAATGTAGAAACTAAAAATAAACAAAAAACTGGTAATATTACACTAACAACAAGCCAAACAATAACAAAAGAAAATAAAAACAAAAACGAAAATATTCTAAGCGTATGTTCAACGTCTTCGTCGTCATCATCAGCTCCGGTTACAACAGCAACAACAAAAACAAACGACTACATAAAATTGATATACGAGCCAGAAAAAGTGGAAATACCTGTCATGAAGCCAACAACAACAAAAACCTATCACAATAAAATACTACCAGAATTAACTACTTTTTCTACAGCGGCTGCCAGCTTCAAACATGACGTATTCGATAACGACTTTAGTATGGTCTTTGCAGCAACAAATGAAAACATTTCTTCTGGAAAAGGTGACTCCATAGAAGATTTTAAAGTCAACTATGTACGTTACATGAATGCAAATGACTCTGATGACGACGATCAACTAAAACATGTTCTTTACAAGGGGGTAGCGGCAGGGGTAAATGATGATGATGAATGTACTATTGTTAATGAAAACAAAAGCTATATTCATAATGATGACGAAAGTAAATGTGAAATAAAGAAAAACAAAAATAAACTCACAGAAAAGTTAAACACTCATAACACAGGCAACAATAGTGGCACTAGTAGTGGCAGTAAATTTGACACAAGTAGTGGTAAATATATCTGTATATCATTAAACGAACAAGTAGCTAAAACAAAAGACGAACAGCGACAACAACAACAACAAATTAACAAAGCAGCTGCTATCAAAAGAAGTTTAACAGAAGTAAGCAATAAACCAGAACACCAACAAATCAACGAAGCATGCAAAATATACGAACAAATACATACAACTTCTACGACTTGCTCTTCGTCGCCCGTTTGTACAAATGCTACAGAATATTTTATGGATTCATTGGAAACAACCACTACTAATACACATTCTACAGGTAGAGAAGAATCGCAATCACAACAAAAAACTAAACCAAATTACCACTGCGAACAACATCAACAGGTACAAGTTGATGAAGAGAAGAGTGCCGAACCTTTAACTTCACAGGTGAGCAAAACGATTTCATGCTCAGAGATCGATATGCCGTCGTATAGTAAAGTCAAACGTGCAGAGTATGCTTCATTACAAACAGTTGAAAATGAAATGTTAAACGAAACGCATGGTAAGCGGGAAGATAACGACCATCGTTTAATGCAGTCATCATACTATGACAATATAAAAACGCCAAACGATTACGATAAATTGGGTGCGATATATAAACAAAAACCACAAAACTGTTTGCAAACAATAACAAGTGATTCGACAAAAAAATACTTTAATCAAAAACAGCAATATTTTAATATAAATATTGAAAACAATAATAAAGTGAAAAATAATAAAGATAAAAAAGAATCATACAACAACGAGTATAATCAAAACGTTATCAAAAACGAAGACGTTGTCGAGGAAGTCTCTAACGAAGACGACGACGACGACGTATTTGGTTTTAATAATACGTCTAAAAGTAAAATATCTAAATGCTCCTTGTTATTATTATCGAGCGCAACAAGTTCTTTAAGTGACGATCCCAATAATATCTCGAACGTTACAAACGTGAACGTGGTTAGTACGAAATCATCAATTGTAACGCCAACAAAATACCGCAGTACACACATTAATAGTTCGCCAAATACTCTATCCGCCAAATATCGTAGCTTAATAATGATTACAAAAGATCAAGAGCTTGAGCAACAAACGAATAAAAGTGACATTACGGCACGTGCCAACTGTGAAAATAGTGAAAATCAAATAGAAAAATCTCAACATAGTATTAATGAAAATAGTAATAGTAAAAATTTTGAAAATAATAATGATAAAATACAAAATATTAATAGTGTAACAACAAGTGAAAATCTTGAACAAATGTCTAAAATAATAACTAATTCAAATATTTACAACAATGATAACAACGACGAATCATCCTCAGTCGACGCCAAATTAAAAATATCCCCTTACCACAAAGATAATTCAAGTGCAAGCAATGAAATAAAAGAATCAGCAACAAATTCGTCATTACTATCAATAGATCTGCTAAGAGATCAACGTATAACGAGTAATGATGACGACGAGTATGACAGTTTTGAGGAATATGCAACGGATTCAAGTGTAACAATAAAAAAATGTACTAAAATACCACCGGTTATATTGGAAGATGGTCTGGCAGATGATGACTCCTGGGTGGAAGATCTCAGTGAGCATGATGATGCTATCGACGATAGGTGTATGAAAGAAGAGGCAGAAGAGGAAGATGATACTACTCCCACTTGTACCGATTCTGAAGATGGTGATGACCCGCACACCCTCGGCATGTTTCATGATCGTGAAGAAGAGTTGAGAGGCTATCATCGCACTGCCATAGATTTTACTTTACATACCATAGTCGAAGAAAGTTGTGAAGAAAGTGAGATTGCTTCGCTTAGAAGTCAAACAGATGAAGATGAATTTGATGATTTGGAGAAAAGACGTCAAAAGACTTTACAACATCACCACCGGCTCTCGGCTTCAGAGCTAGAGAAATATTTCTTTTTCGGTCTCGGTGATGGTAAAGTAATGAGTTCTATCGATACTCATGGCGAGGATACTTCTTCTGAAGTGAGCAGTGTTTGTTCAGAAGGTATGGACTCTCTAGGCATACCAGATGAGCCAATTCACGATGTTAACCAAGCAGCGGACTTGGCTTCTTCGCGTTTAGAGAAATATTTTATACTCATGGGCTTTAACTCTAATGATAAAAATAATTCCGATGAAAGCGGTAGTGTAGGTAGTGACAGCGAAGGTCATCCAAGTCCCAGTCAAAGACGAAAACGTCTAGTGAGAGCCAGAACTACACCAAGGTCTCATAACTCTTCTTTAGACAACCTATTAGTGGATTCACAAAATAATGACAGTCTAGAAAATACACTGATGACCTCTCAACTAGCACAAGATATTATTGATTCGTCTGAATCGGAAAATTGTGACGAAACTGTTATTCACAACAGCAGTGCAAGCGAAAGGACGTCGGATGGCACAGATACGATGAAACGAAAAAAACAATTGCGTAAGCGTCACGACTCTTTAGATGAGAAAAAAATGCATGACACCTCTCTGGAGGAGATTAACAAAAATAGCCTGGAATGTCGCACACCCACACCAGGCTCAATGAGCAGCTCCCAAGCCAAGAAACAGCAGCATCATAGTCGTGATAGTGGATTTGTGGGTAGTAATGATGATTTACTAAAATCACCTGAAAATGAGGGACCCTCCACTTCTTATCATAGCCGAACTAAATCTCCCACCACTTTAGAACAAATAAAGGAAGACAACGAAAAGACACCACCACCTATACCTTCCCTACGTATAAGTACCATAGAAGATGACAGCTCTGTTATGTTAAACTCTGACAGCAGCAAACAACTTACAGTACCTGCAGCCAGTTCTACTACTAATCTGGTACGCAAAGACAGCTTTAACAACTGGAGCTCTGATGAGGAAACGAATTTAATGATGAGCAAAATGCGACAGTTCTTTAAAACTTTAGTGGTGGCCACAGCAAACGCTCAACAAGGTTCGGCCAGCAACTCAAAGTCCACTACTCCAAATCAAACAACTCCCATATCGGTGCGTCGCATGAAATCTCGTCCAAATACATTCGCATATTTCGAAAATGAATTAACGCGTCTTATGAAAACGGTGCCGGGTATAAATGATGATCAAGTTCGTGAAATTGTCGAATATCTGAGTAGTGAAGATACCTGGTCGGACTCCTATGATTCTTCTGATTACACTAGCTCTGACCTTGAGGGCAGTAGCCAAAGACGTAGTGAACTTAAACAACAAATTTCTGCTAGTTGTCAGCAAATTATTAACAAATTTGAAGTGGATGAAGAAGGCGATCGTGGTGACGGTGGCTTACTAGATGATCCCAGAACTTCGAATCAAGATACAGCATTTGTGTATCAAAAGCTAGTGGCTTCATTCTCTAAAATGGCGGTGGATAACGCTAATAGTAATTTACGACAACCAACTGAAACAATATTAACAAAAAGTACTAATGATGGTAATAGCTTTAAAAATTTGGACAGTGCAACTGTAATGGTTGAAGAAGATCGTATTTCTACAGCTAGTACACGTAGTGCTGAAAGATCTCCTGAACTATTTGCCAAAGTAATGCAACATATAGGCACACGATTAGTGGCCCTAATGCATGAAGTAAGCAGTGGTAATGATACACATGGGACTAATTCTCCCATGCCTGCTCAGCGTAATCAACACAAACGTTTGCAAGCTAAAATATCAGCTACAACCACCGAAGATGAAGAAGACACACCTTCAGAAGACAGACCTTCAAGTAGTATGAGAACTTCACAGTATTTGCACCCCTCACATGCTCACAACATCTACCAAGCTGCACGTTCTAACAAATATTCAGAAGATGATGCCTACAATTTGGCACGCAGTAAATCGCACGATCTTTTATTAGACTCGACTACTTCAACGACTGCTACAAGCAGCAACAGTACGGGCAGCAGTAATAGTAATAATTACCATGCAACTGTTCACAGCCGACCACATCACCATCAGTCTAGCAGCGGTGTAAGCGATACCGCCGGCGAAGAGTGTGGAGTGGCAAGCGATTATGAGCGCTTTTCATGGCGCGGTAGTTTTGAATCAGCATTACTTGCTAATGGTGACTCCAGAACTAAATTATCCCAACTTGATCGTGACAACTCATCGTCTGCGTCCGCTTTGGCCGTTGCAAAGCGCCGTTCAGCAGGTGATTTGTTGTTCAATCACAAAAGTCTGAGCCGCGAACAATTGGATCGTGTGCGGTCTTGCGGCAGTATTGGTGGCGGTGATGAACACCATCACGTTTTGGAATCCTCGCCAGCCAAACCATGGCTATCATCTAACGATTCCAAGGATGCCAGACGTTCTAGTGTACCCGATGCTATTTACGAAACAGATACGTCATCTTCTGATGAATGTAATGCATTTGCCGGCGTACGTTCTACGCTGCCACGCAGCTTAATTACAACTCAAATGTCTACAACGAATTCGTTACCACGTCTACCCACCACCGCCAATCAAACCACCACATCATCCACTTCTTTAGAGCTGGGAACAGCCGCTACAGCAAGTTCAACGTCTGCTCTTACAGCAGGTGTGCCAGCCACCTCGACACCTATTTCCTCAAAATCACAAAACTCGTTGAACTTTACGCCCACTAACAGTGCAAAGAGTGCACGTTACCGACCACCTGGAATAAATACTCATCACAATTTTGGCACAAATAATATCAGAAAATGTACCCAATCCAATGCTCAGGCATTGCAACAATTCTTGTATCCTAGGCGTGATGCACGCAAACGCTTAAATATGTCCACGGGTAAGCCATTTTTTTATTCTTGTTTATTTATTTTATTTTTCTCGTTTTAAGTTGTGTTTGGGTGTGTAAAACAATTTTCTGTGAGTTTTCGCTTAAAGTTTGTTATTTTTCCAATGTTTTTACTTTTTAAGGTGCGTCCAAAATACGAAAGGGTGCTTTATTTTTTAACTTCTTTCATGGTTTCTACTTAAATACATATCTACATGCTTTTAAATGTGTTTTAAGCGTGTCCCTGACATACTTTTTTTCAATTTTAATTATGATTGAGCAGGAAAACTTGTTATAGTTATTTTTGAGGGAAAAAACATGATAAATGTTTGACGGGAAAAAGTCTTAGATATTAGAAAAGGTGCATATCAAGTTGCAAACATTTTATACGATTGTGTGGATAACAATTATTTAATGTTTAATTAAACTAATTAAAATTTAAAACAAAATAATACAAATTCAGAATTTAGTATTTCTTAAAACATTTTGATTTATTTAAGAATTTTTTTATTTAAGTTTACAATTGTAAGACTTTATCATTCAACAATTAATCAAACTTTTGTTACAATTTGTACTACTTTTATATACTTAAATCATTGAAACTTTCTAATTAAACCTCAAAAACATTATTTACGAAGACCAGCACCGGAATCTAAACTAAAAACCAAATTTTAACAAACTCAAATATAAAACCATTTTAAATATTAAAAAAAAAAATGTTCATAAACAAAAATTAAAAAACTCAAAAAAATAAAACTAATGCTAAAAACTTTTATGAAATTCTACTAACAAAATATATAAATGACCTATATATTGTTTCAGTGTTATTAACACAGCAGTAACATTGCCACCGAATGCTGGTGCTACTGCTTTTTTTAAAAACTGAATTTTTGAGATACTAAAACTTAACAAAAGAAAAACGATAAAACGTCTTTATAATAACAGAGTTAAAGAAGCACATTGAAAAATATAAAATTAAGAGAACATCATAAGTTGAGAAATAAAATTTTTGTTTTTTTTTCATCCGAAATGTGTGACTTAAGCTTAGTAAAATACATGCTACAAATCTAGGAGAACAAAAACACAATACTAAAGTTGAAATAATAAGAAACAAAACAAACAATCAAGGTCAAACAACCGTTGACCATATTGAGCGAATATCTAAGAGTTAAAGATCGAATTGAGAAACAACAAAATAGAGTAAAACGATATTATTTTGTTGTTTTTCCCATAGATTTTTTTAGGTTAAAACAGTTTTTGTAGTTCTCAAACAATTTGTTTAAGCATGTGGGAGGTTTTTTGAACTTAAATAAAAAACAATATTAATTGATTGAGTATCGTTTGCTTTAAGTACGAAAAGAGTTAAGAAATCTTTTAATTGAAATCTGTTCTCGTATTTCCTGTTATTTTTTTATTTTTTGTATTAAACAACTACATAAAAATCCCCAAAAAATTAAAAAATGTTGCTTAATTGTGTGTATTTCAACACATTACAAAAACTGTTTTATTATATCGAATTTACGTAAATTTTATATCAATATGTTCATATACATACATACATATTTGTGCACGCGATTTAAGTTTCATCACTGACGGAAATATTGTTAATTCTTTTCATAATTTTTTTGTAAGACTCTTACTTTCAATGCATCGGTTAAATTA
>NDXZ01021989.1:0-12326 GCA_003055125.1 Paykullia maculata
AAAAAAAAAAAAAAAAAGTGAAAATTGTTTTTTTTACCCTTAGGTCCCTTTGGGCGCTGTCACATATGTACATATGTAACTTTAATCTGCTAACATTTTTGTGTTTAAATTACCATTAGGAAAAGATGGCAGCAACCTGTTTAGTTGTGTATTAGCGCTGCATAACTTTTAAACCATCTTTGTTCAAAGAAAATGCATTATTTAGAAAATCAAAAAAAAAAACCTACGACCAGCGTTAAAATACTCCACAATTTGTTTAGAGTTAATGTAATTGATTGTTCTGATGTGTAAGATGAGAATGTACTATATTGTTATCTTGCTGCTGCTGCTGCTGCTGTTGATGCTGTTGCGTTGCCATGATATTCATTGGATCGGCTGTAGCAGAATCTAAGGATGTAGATTGAGGCTGCTGATGTTGGTCTTGATGTTGTTGCCCATTTTGGGCACACTGCTAGAACCATGATCTGGGATTTGCAGCATCATATGGTTTGGGCATTCCCAACGATGGAGGTCTGTACGCGGATGGTGGCGGTTGACCATAGCCAGCAGCAGCGGCTGCTGCGGCAGCACCAGCGGGTGTACTCAACAATGAGGGATTAAATATCATGCGCGTATGATAGTCGTCACGTCTTAAATATTGTTGATACAATTGACTGTTGGCAGCATCTAGTTGTGAGGCAGCATTCATGAAATAGGGCGAGGCTCGCGTAGATGGATGTGCTAGAAAACTGTAGGGATTGGGTGTGGCGGCTGGATTTAAAGTTGTTTGAGTTTTATCTATAACACTGGCCGCTGCCGCTGCCGCCGCTGAAGCATCATTGACTGCTGTGCTTCTGCTGTGGGCTGGTGCGGGAGGCATGTAGTAGGGATTTGAAGCATCTCTGAATTGATCTAAATAACTAGAGCCCGTTTGATCGCCATACAAGCCCAGTGTACTGGCCGTGTGACCAAAATTAAAAGCACTTCCTGGTACCATGCCGGCGGCAGTTTTTAAAGAGATGGCTGCAGCATCTAAGGCGGAAGCGGCTGATGATGAAGTGTTGGAAGAGGAGTTATTGTTGGCATTTGTACTGGAATTTTGAGATCCTACTGTGGCTTGTGAAGAATTCGAGGTAGACAGGGGCGAACCGACACCGGTCGACTTGAGGCCAGCATACAATTGGAAGCTTTGCAACGCCTGCAACTGGTGTGCGGTGGAAACAGAGGCGGTTGGATTTTGTGAATTTTGATTGCCGTATTGTGTGGAGTGAAGATTTTGCTGTTGCTGTTGTTGTTGCTGCTGATGAGCAGGCTGTGACTGATGATGTTGGTGTTGTTGTTGCTGTTGTTGTTGCGATTGATGCTGTTGTAATTGTTGGGCCTGTTGTTGTGCCACCTGTTGCTGCGCCTGCTGCTGGGCCTGTTGCTGTTGGGCTTTTGCTGCTGCCGCTGCCTGTTCCGCCGCTATAGTTGAAGCCTTCTTCTTACGTCCTCTCTTGGCGGGTGCTGGTTTTTGCGGTTCCACGTGATGTTGTGGTTGTTGTTGGTGTTGCTGCTGCTGTTGTTGTTGTTGAGATTGTTGTGTCGCATTTGCCTGCGCATTTGTGCCCGCCAAATTGTGCAAGTATGAAGAAGCCGAGGGCATTTGATGTGGATTGCCATAAATACTGGCTCCGCTTGAACTGCTGGCTGCATTACCCCCCTGCATTGAATTCAAATACAGTTGTGAGGCAGCCGATGGCAAGCCTTTAGAGGCTGTATTTGCCGTTGCTGAATTGTATGTATGAGCTGCTGGCGGCATTGATTTATCGTAATAATTACTGGCCGCGGATTGTCCCGTAAGACCAATTAGTGACGGATCTCCTAGAGGATGTAGTAGAGAAGCTGCTGGATTATTGTAGGTTTGTGCTGGGGGTGGTGGCGGTGTAGGCTTGTTATAGGCTGATAAATGATGAGTATGCGATAGATGATGAGATGCAGACATAGCATTAAGCAGAGGATTATTGGAGGCTGGTGCTGGTACATTAGAAGCTGCAGTCTCATGAGTGTGTGATGCAGAGTTGTTGGATGGACCTGAACCTGAGTTCTTTTCGTTAGTCGACGTATGTTGTTGGGTTTGTGTTTGATGTTGTTGTGTTTGTTGTTGGCCATAATTATGCGAAATTTGTTGATGTTGCTGTTGTTGTTGCTGCTGTTGTTGTGAGTTTTGTGCTAATTTTGTATTGCTGTTATATAAACTACTATGTTGTGGCTGTGGCTGTGGTTGTTGCTGTTGGTGCATTGTATGATGTTGCTGATGAGCCATGTAGGTGTTATCGGTGTTAGACATATTTAATGGTTGCTGTACAGAAGATTCTGTGGTTTTTTGCTGTTGCTGCTGATGTTGTTGCATTATATTGCTATTGGAGCTAGATGACGTTCCATAACTCATGGAGGCAGACTTATGCTGCATATTTTGACTTTGCTGCAGTGACTGTTGCTGTTCTGTTGTTTGCGGTTGTTGTTGATGTTGCTGCTGCTGCAGCAAATGTGTAGCCAAGTGTTTATTTTGCTCTTGTTGCAGCGTCTTGTGTGTTTGATGTTGTGCTTGTTGCTGCTGCTGCTGCTGCTGCTGTGTTTGCATTTGACATGGTGGTGTATCTTTGGTATAGTCTTTGGGGAAACCCAAGGATGCGGCATGATTGTACATGGCAAAAGCCTTTTCGGGGGCAATATTACCCAAATGTTTGCCCAATGCCATGGATCCCAAAAAGGAGTCAAACATTTGTGAATATTTACTCAATTGTTGTTGCTGCTGTTGTTGATCTTGTTGAGCTGCTGTCTGTGATTGTTGCTGTTGTTGTTGTTGTTGGGATTGTGTGTTAGGATGCTGTGAATGAGATTGGCTAGATTGTTGTTGCAACTGAGTTGGCGCCTGATTTAAAAGCGCTGAAAGTGTTGAATGCTGCTGTTGTTGAGTTGAATGCTGTTGTTGTTGAGTTGTTTGCTGCGCTGTGGTTTTATTCTGCTGTTGTTGCAGATGAGTCAGTTGTTGTTGCTGTTGTGACGTTTGAGGCTCATCACACTTTTGCAACTTCCGATTTGTTGCTCCACTATAGTCCATTCCCAATATATCATCTCCCTGCCGTTTAAGTGGATTGGCCACGTGATGATGCGTTTTATGGGCATGAACCTGCTGTTGTATGTGTTGCATGAAAGCCGCCATATCTCCAGTATTTGAGCACGATGTTAAGTTACTGGAAGTGTTTGTTGGCAAACCATATGATTGGGCAGCCGGTGAAGACGCCACAGTCGCCGATGAGGAGGATTGATTCGAATTGTTTTCCCGATTCAATTCCCCGTGCGTAGGAGTTGTGTTTGCTGTTTGTTTACTGGCCGCTTCCGCTTGATATTGGGCATATGTGGGATAGGCCGGTTTTGGTATTAGTGATTGTTGCTGGTTGAGATTAGACAAAAGATTGTGCTGTTGTGATTGTGTTTGCTGTGAAGTGTGACTTGTTGTTGTTGCCGACAGTGTCGTATCCCTCCAATCATTGTTGGTTTTTGTTTCGTTAATTCCCTTATTAGTGCTGGTGTTTAGATGCAAAGATGTGTTGTAAAGATTGTGCAGAGAATCACTTGTTGGTTGCTGTGTGTCTTTAGAATGTTGCTGTTGTTGTTGTTGTTGAGTCTGCTGCAATTGCTGTGTCACCTTAGAAGGTGGTGGTACATAGGAATTACTATTTGTATTTATGTTTGGTCCTAAATTTGCATACATTCCTGCTGTTTGTGGCGGTTTCTGTTGTTGCTCTTCTAATGTCGCTGACTGTGATTGATGAGGAATGCTTGTGTTCTTATTACGCTCTCCATAACCCATTGCATTTGCAGTTGATGTTGTATTGTGATAATTTGGTGTTGCATTTGTGAGAGAAGTTTGACTATATGTAGGAGGTTGAGGCTGTGGTACAATAGGCTGTTGTTGTTGCGACTGCTGCTGCTGTTGTTGAGATCCCACACTGGGTGGTTGCTGTTGATAGGGTGACATTACTGGCTGCTGATATGGTGAATGTTGTTGAGATTGTTCGGCTGGTGAATTTCCCAAAGGTGTGGGTGGTTGTGTGGCTGCCGATGAGGCTGGTGAATCTATGCAGGCCAGGGGACTGTGTTGCTGTTGATTAAGGGGAGAGTGCACACTGGAACCGGCTGTTGAACCGGCAACTGGTGTATGAGCCGCAGGACTGTGCGCATGATTAGCACTTGTATAAGGCGACTGTTGAGGCTGTTGATATGGAGAATTTGGTGGATGATAAGGACTTTGGTGTGGTTGAGGTGTTGTGTGAGGCGTTGCGTATGGCGAACTTTGTGGCTGCTGGTAAGGTGAATGAGGATTAGGCGTACTTGGACTCATTGAACTATTATAGTCAGATTCTTGTGATCTTGGTTGCTTATACTGATCGTATAGGTTTGGCAAAGGTGAAGTAGAAGAGTAAACGGGTGTCTTTGAGGCTTCCGATCCCGAAGGATTATAACTATTTGCACCGCCATATGGAGAAGTGCCACTTAATTCGGGCGTCGAAACATTTGGCGATGAGGCTGAGGAGTATATGTGTTGCGAGTACTGTGGATATGGAGAAGGCATCTCTCTGGGACTGCAGCTTTTGTCAGGACTGCTCTTAGTGGTGGTATCCTGATAAAAATTAACTTTAATGGTGCCATTTAAGGGATATGGAGAAGCTGGTTTGGTAATATCATCCGGTTTGGGCGACACCATAATGGGCGAAGCACCAATGGGAGAAGCACCTATCGGTGAGGTATAGGAACTGGCATTGTAATTACCGTAACGATCTTCTATGGTTATGCGTGGTGAATCGGGATCTTGTGAAAAACTGGAACGTTCTGAAATGGTGCTTCCAGTGCTGGCCTTGCGTTGCCTTGGTGCCGAGGGTAGAGAAAATGTTTCTCCTATAAGAGAGCCAGAAGTGGGACTTTTAGCTGCTGTAGCATTATTTGAGGCCGACGATAGAGAACTTTTTTCCTGTGACTTTTCGGAAGAATTTTCATTTGTTTCGGATTGCTGTTGTTTTTCTTCCTCTTCGGATTTTTTTGCCTTTTTGGGAGCTCCAAAAGCTTTAAACCAAGCACTTAAGTTTGGTTTTTCTTTTGTTGAATCGTTTGCCACGGAAGTACTAGACATATTTGCATCTAACGACTTTTCGGTTGCAGTAGTTCCTTTGGCAATTGGTGGTGTGTTAGCAGAGACTGATGTTGCAGCTGTTAATGATGACAATGTTGCTGAAAGAGTCTCAAAAGGTCTAGATTTTTCTTTGTTCTTCAAATCTTCCTCCATATTTTTATCCTTTTCTTCTGTCGCCAGCGAATGTGCTGAGCTAACTAAAGAAGAACCAATTTTAGGAAAAGGCAGTAAACCATCTAATATGTTTTCTTTTTGTTTGGATTTTTCTTCATGCTCCTTTTCTTTGTCCGTACTTAAGGCTGGACTCAATGCAGCCTTATTTACCGTCCTCGAGGCCAATTCATCTATAAACGAAGGTGTGGAACCCATGGAAAAATCATCATTTTTTATCACTGTACCCAAACTCAGCTTTGGCACATTATCAGCCGTCTCCACAATAAGCGAGTTTTTGACTTCTTTAGTTTTAGCGACGACTGGACCTAAAGGAAATAGTTCATCCGGTTTGTTGACATTTTGTATAAGATTACCTTTGGCCTTGCCGGGTTGTAAGCGATCAATGGTGCGCAATAAATTATCCTTCCTTCTGGTATTTGTAGCAGCCTGCAGTTTTTCTTTTAAAGACTTTCGTTTATCCTCTTTTGCCATTTGCTTTTTGATGTGGGGCGGAGGTGGTGGATGTAACAACAGCTGTGTAGTGGAGGGTTCTTTTGGCTTCGGCATAGTTACGGTAGTCAATGAAGGAGCTATTGTTGTGGGTGGTGGAATAAGAAGTGGTGTATTTGCTACTGCTACCGAACTCAAGGACGCTATAGAGGGTGCGTTTATGGTGGACGAACTCGAGGACGCATTTACCGAAGTGCTGCCCACTGAATTGCCGGAAGTGGTTGAATGTGGTGGAGATGTATTAAGTCTTGCTGCTGCTGCGACAGGCAGCAATTCACTTATGATGTCTTTCTTTGGTACATTTAAATCTGTAGAGGAATTGTTGTCCGCTACCAGTTCGTCAAAGGCCTCTTGTAATTTTACTGGCATCAAATCATCCTTAGGATTCGGAGGACCATCTAATTTACTAGATATAGCTGGATCAAAATCATCCATCATATAACGTGAAGGCGAGTTAGAGGCTGAAGAAAATTCAGAAAACCTAGGGGTATGTTCTAACCAGCGATTTATGTCCTTAAGAGTCTGCTCAGTTTCCACATCTAAAGCTTCAAGATTGGTCGAAGAATTAGTGGATGACTTTTGGGTGTTTAAATTACAGTTGGCATTATTCTTAGTCGACTTTTTGTTGTGGTTTTGATTAGCGGCAGCTTTTTTCTGTAAAGCTTTCTTAGGTGGGGGAGGAGCTTGCAGTTTCTCTCTTTCTTTTTCCTTCTCTTCCATTTTTAAAGGCTCTTTAATTTCGACAATTTCTTTTAAAACATTCGAAATCACAATAGGCGCCGAAATTGCCACTGGCAAAAGCGGTGGTGAATCCGTTATTAAAGCCGCTGCCTTTAGTTTTTCCTTCTTTTTAGGTGGCAACTTATCGTTAGGAATCGATTTCTTATCTTTTTGTACCGGCACCAATGAAGCTGGCAGTTTAAAAGATTTTTCTTTATCCTCCTCCACCAATTCTGTCATTGGTACATCCTCATATTCCGACGACTTTTCTATGGGTTTTTCTACAACATTTGTTTTCTTTGTTTCTGGTTTTGTCTCACTTGTTTTGACTGGTTCCGGTTTTGGTTCGGGTGTTTGTAAGACCTTATTCAAACTCTTTTTCAACTTTTTGTCACCACGTGGTTTTCTGCCTCTTGTAGATTCAGTTGCTGTTTTCTCTGGCGTCTTATCAGAGGTTTCCGAAACAGTCTTACTAGATGAGTCACGTTTCCTGGAGCCTTGTGATTTCGAGGTCATTTTTGTTTCTACAGCCGCATTTTGTTGATTGAGTAAAGCTCTACTTCTGCGATACTTGATGAGTTCATATTTGTCGAGAAAAGGTAGAAGCATCTCCAACTCTGCCTGTTCGGCTGCTGCGGCTGCGGCTGCTTTATCTTTTTCCGTTTGCTTTTTCTTATCGCTGGAAGTTGTTGTCGTGTTGGCAGTAGAGGACGATGAAGTCGATCTTTTACGTTTGTTTTCTTTTTCCTTTTTGTTGTTATTGGATTTATTTATTTTAGTCGTGGATTTCTTTTTTGCCGGCTCAGGTGAAGGCGCTTTAGATTCCTTGCTTGTATGACTAGAAGTGGATTTTATATCTTCATTATCGGATTCAGTAGATTTATGTTGCTGTTGCTGTGGCAGATTGGTTAAGGATGTGCTTTGCACTTTTTTCACGGTTGTCAAAAGTTCAGAGAGGTCTTCGTTAAGGGCACTTTTTGAGTATTTTTTGTGTAAATCCACTTTAAAGGGTGACATACTGCGGCTGTCATCGTCTAGTATATCTTCTTCCAATTCGGAGGCAGAAGCATTTAAGGCAGCTATAGCGGGTGGTGGCAAGTCCTTGCTTGTTACTAGCGAGGATTTTCTTTTTTTGGGAGGTTTTTCAGGAGATGGTGTTGGAGTTGGACCTTTTAAAGCTTCTGTCGGCTCTGAATTAATATATTTCTCCTCCTCACCCTCTGTGGAAGATTCCTCCTGTTCGCTTTCTGAGTTTTCGTCCTTTAATTTATATTTGCCACCCACTTTCGTTTTTGTTTTTATTTTGGTATTGTCTTTTTTCTTTTTGCCCCCACCCTTTTTCTTTTGATTTGCAGAATTTCCTGATTTGTTGTCTTTTATTTTTGATTTTCCTTTCTTTGTAGATTTTACCTCAAAACTACAATCGTCTTCATCATCTTCTCCGGATTTAGTATTCATAAATTCATCATCCTTCTCGGACACTTCATCATCTTCCTCATCCGCCTTTTGTTTAGATTTGCTCGTCTTTTTGTAAGGTTTTTTAGTTTTTGTATTTAATTTGGAAACCTTTTTATCATGTTTGGATTTTTTATCCTTTTTGTCTTTGTTCGTTTTGGACTTTTTCAAAGAGTTTCTTATCTCTTCCAAATCCTGTATCTGCTCCATATCTTCGTCATCATCTTTAAACTCATACAGATCCTCCTCTTCACTAGGTTTCTCATCTTTGCGTTGTGTTTTTGACTTTCTCTTACGTTTCTTATCCTTATCTTTTCTTTTTCTTTTCGCATTTGAGGTTTTGTGATCACTTTCATCTTCTTCTTCCTCACAACTGTCTATGTCATCGTGACGCTCTTCGTCATCGCTGCTCAGAATCTCTTTTTGTTTTTCTTTCTTGCTGTGTTTCTTTTTGTCTGTGAGTTTTTGTAAGTTTTTCTTATTGGCCATTTCTTGGTTTTCTTTATCTTTAGCCTTTTTATTGAAGTATGTTTCGCGGAAAACGTTCATTTTAGTATCGGCTGCCGGATAGCTCAAATTTGGATCATCTTCATCATCATCAGACAAATGATCAAAATATTTTTTTGTGGCTTTGTCGAAGGCTTCTTGGAGTTTATTCACCATTTCGGTGTACTCTGTAAGGAGACATATTTCGTATCATCATACTCATAAATATTTGTGAAATTCACTACCTGTTGTCTGAGTTATATGTCGTTGGATTTTACAATAGTTTTTACTGATATTTATTTAATGCTTCGTATAAATGCTTTAGTTAGTTAATTTTGAAAATATAAAAATAAACATCCAACAACATACAACTTGCACGATAAATTGTAAATTTAATAGTTAAAATAAGTTAAAAGTGTAAACCTACCGTTGTCGTTGCCATTATAGAGGCGGCAATTGTTAACAATTAGTTTAAAATCATTGCGAAAATCACTAAATTTCTGATATTCGCCATTATCGAGTTTATCTTCCATTTTTAAAAGGTCCATAGGTCTGAAAACCAAATAAAAATCGAGGCGTTTAATAAAAGTTTAAATAATGATTTTAATTTTAAAAAATTAATCTAAATTTGACTACAATAATAATTATTGGCAACACTATTTTCTGTACATTAAATTAGCCGAAATACAGTCTGGTTTACTGCGCAAATGAAGATTATTAAAGCTACATGTACGCGCATGAATATTAAAACATTTCTGGGTCTTTTATTCAATTCTAAGTTTAAAAAATTCCCAATACCACCATAAGTACGACTCTTACAACTCCGCATATAACCTCTTTTATGCAAACAAGGATACTTAAGTACTTTTAAATATGCACGTATAAAATGAGTCTAACCACCTTAATTGTGATCACCCAAATACAATAGCAAAAAAAACTTTCAGGTCGAAGTATAGAAAGCAATAAGTTTCCATATGGGAATCAAATTGTTTAAGAAAAGGCAATCAGTTTTTAGACTAATTTGTCTACAAATTTTTTTCTCTTTAGTTTTCCTCTTTCAAACATTTTTAATTTGTTGATTAAATTTAATTTTAAGAAAAAATGAACAAAAAAAACTGGGGCCGAATTACGGCATACGAATAACCTTTCGTATCGAAATCATTTACATATTTAATTTTTGATTCGAAAACCAAAAAAGGTTTAAAATCAAATCTAATCCCGTTAAACGAATTCAGCTCATATTTATACCCTTTACCAGAGGTGACAAGGGTATATATAGGTTTGTCATTCCGTTTGTAATTTCTACAATATTCATTTGCGACCCTATAAAGTATATATATTCTGGATCCTGACCGTCTGTTGAAATCAAGTTTTCTCAGCCCCCATTAGTAGTAGTAGTACGGTAGTATCAAAATATCAGAAATTCTCTTGAGATGTTTGCTATTGAAATCCAGTAAAATCGCTTAAGAACTGACCGAGATATAAACCAAAAAAGACGACTACCTTTTTTTACACAAAAATTATTATATTTGTGTGTAAGACAGCCTTTTAGGGAATTTCAAAAGAAAAAATTTTTCGAGATAAATAAAAATTAAATAAAATTTAACGAGATAAAGTAAAAAAAATTTTTTTTTTACACAAAAATTTTTTTTTTACACAAAAATTATTATATTTGTGTGTAAGACATGCCTTTTGAGAAATTAAAAAAAATTTCGAGATATAGGCAAAAAAAAAATTTTTTTTTTTAAATACATACATACATATGTAGATATTAATTATAAATAAACTCTTTGCCAACACTCTGCTTGAGAAGAAAGTTGTGTGCGATGTATACGTAGTTTCTAATTTTTCGTTATAGATACGGCCGTTAATATTTACTTTCACATCATACAATAGAAACACGAATCTCATAAAATTTTACAATGTACAGAAGATGTTTTTTTATTATGATTAATTAGGTATTTTATACAATATTCTACGAAAATATTATTTAAAAGTAATAAAATAGCAAAACAAGAAACAAGTTTTGAAAGAAAAACAAAACAAATTATATGAAATAATTGTTTGTTGGTTTCTTGATGAAATTTTTGAATGTTTTAATTTATTGTTTAATTTATTTGAATTCTTGCTTATACATGTGTGTTTTTCTGACAATTCATTTCATGAAATAGTTTTGATGGAATTTCTCATGAAAACCACTTCATGATATTGCTCATGATACTAAGGCTGCGGCTACACGTAGCAATTTTTATTGCTAAACACAAGCACAAACGTCGGCAGAATAACTGCTGCACAATGATTGATGATTGCTTTAGGTGGAGAAAACGTCAAATTGCTTCGTCACAAATACAAAATTTTTAACGTGCGAAGATGTATGAAATTTCTTTTTAGTTTTATGTTTTTAAAATAATTCTACATCGTAACATTTTCCCATATTCATAGGAATTTTTTCCCATGCTTTTTTCTTTAATCTAATAATGGATGCCGTTGATACAAATAAAATCATTTTTAAGTATCATCATTTTCTTTGTGTGTTTTGTAAATACACCTGATTTGACAGCTTATTGCTAGCATTAATTGCTAAAGCAATCAGCAGAGCAACCATTGCGCAATGAGTTGCCACATATCGCAATTTGCGGTCTACACGTTACAATTTTTATGGACGCAATCAATTTTGACGTTTGCGGCAATAAATATTGCTACGTGAAGAACCGGGGTAATACCGATATTAAAATGCAGTCCACACATGATTCACCAATCCCCGCAATCAAATTTGACGTTTGCTGATATAAAAATTTCATATCTCACCTCACGTGGAGACTATGTAAACTTTCAACAGCCTCGTATTACAGTTTTCTAATTTTGAAATATATTCTAAGAGCTCTTAAATATTTAAAGTTTAAGAGATATAAGAGGCATTTAGCAGATTAAACGAGTGTCCCTAATATTCTAATAAAAACAAAATTCTCCTTTATCTTGAAAAAGAAACTTAATTAATTTAAAAACTCTATTAGAAATACATACATATATGTATATTTAAGGTTGAAAACTTACCTTCTTATAATGGAATAGTATCTGGGGGCAATGTCCTCCTCAACAGGATCCATAAATGGCCAAGCGTCACGATGATTTTTAACATAGACGAGCACCTTGTGCATTCCAATTTGTAGAACTTCTTCAGTTTCGGTAAAGCTAAGAACATTTGGTGTGATGGAATTTTTGTTCAAACAATAATTGTTGTAGAAAGTATTATGTTGGTGATGATTGTGGTTGTGATGGTGTTGGTGTTGGGATGATGAGGTTTTTAATGATGATTTCATTGTTGTTGTTGTTGTTGTTGGTAGTGATGGGGGTGGTATACAATGATAATATTGATGTTGGTATTTTTGTTGTGTTTGATATTTGTGATAAGAGGTTGATGATTTTTTATGTACATAAGAATCAGAGGATATAGTTTTTGGATATAGGTTTTGGGAAAAATGTGCATTATTTATATAATTATAAGCAGTGTTATTAGTAGTAGTAATAGAATGAAAATGATTATCATAAGATGTAGTAGTATTGTTGTTGTGATTACTAGTGGGTGATGTAGTAGTAGTGGAAGTAGTAGTATTGGTGCTGTTGTTGTATGTGTGATTGTTAGTATTATGTTTTAAATAACGTTTAGTTGGTGGTATGGCGGCAACTGCAATTGTTGTTTCATTAACATTCTTGTTCTTGTTTTTACTGTTATTATTATTATAATTGTTATGATTATTGATCGTGACAAAGTGTTCTTGTTCTTGTTGTTGAGGTTGTTCTTGGTCTTGTTGTTGTTGCATTTGATACTGGTTGTTGCTCTTGCTACTAA
>NDXZ01022006.1:0-13867 GCA_003055125.1 Paykullia maculata
TAGCCGAATATAACGCTCTTACTAGTTTTTTTTTAATTTTATCTCGGTAATTGTCGGATTTTGGTGATTTTCAATGGCAAGAATATCGGGGATTTATATGATTGTCTTATACCAGTAACGGGTCCTTACGACATCGGAGGGGCTGAGAAAAGTTGATTTCAACAGACAGATGGACATGGCTAAATCGACTTCCCCATCTATAAGGATTCAGAACATATACTCTTTACGGGGTTGCAAATGGCTATTGTAGAAATTACAAACGGAATGACAAACCTATACATACCCTTGTCACCTGTGGTGAAGGGTATAAAAAGGATATGCCAGAGAAAAAAATTCATGGCTTGATACATAGTTTTGCCATTCAGAAACTACCTCCGGTCTTAGGCAGGTGTAATCAAAAAACCATCATGGGTTGGTTACATTGTGAGTTGCGAGGTTATTCAATTATTGTTTGCAATGCTTAGACCAAACACTTCAGATTCATTATTTAAATTGCCAGAAATAAGGCCGCACAAAAGATTTAGTAGGTATTTCTTACAAATACATAGTATTTCTTACAAATACATAGAGTCGCCCTAGAATTTAAAAAGCATTTAAACTTCATAATTATGGGAGATTTTCGATAAATTCTCTGCTTACAAAAATTTGTAGAAATATTTAACAAGTTCGCTATTTAACGAAAAATTCTCTTTTAGAGGTTTGGTTAGCTCTGTGTATGTCTTTTTTTATTTTTTTTAATTATCTTAACACAGACCTTTAACATCAAAGCTTTTATAAATGAAGTTTCAAATGAAATTCAATATTTGAGAGGTAAATTTTTATTTTCTGAAAACAATTGCAAACTCAAGGAAATATGGAAGTTTCAATAGATGCACAAGAGGAATTCATACATGCAGACTTATACTACGATATTGCAACAGTAAACGTCAATCTTGCTTTAAAACACAGAACAAACAAATACATACATATTTACATAGATTATTTTATTTATTGGAACTGATAATAACTAAACAAAGATATACTTATGTACATATGTGTGTATTTCTATATATATATTTAGGTATAATCATGTTTTATTTCCAAGCTTAACATAAATGACAATATAAAATTGACTTATGTTTGCTTACAAATAATCACACATTTTTGTTAAGCATAAAAGCTGAAGATTAATATTAAACTTCTAGACACCCTATATTTTCAATTGAATTGAGAAAAAAAATTATTATTATTACTAAGTATGTATTAAAGGACAAAGTAAATTTTATATTGTCCTTATTTATACAATTAATTATTGTATTCTAGACTATAGGATTTGATATCTTCTAATAGAAAATCAATATTTTTAAATAAATAAAATACAACACAATAAACGTAGTCTGCCACCTTTTTCACAATTTTTCTCTGAAACATGAAGTACCTTGTTACAAAACGAAACACAACACATAAAATAAAACCAACAAAAAACAAAAAAAAAAGGGGAACAATTTAACAAAAAGAAAAAATACATAAATTTATTTCTTCTAATTGACTATGAAGTCAATTTAAAAATTTATTAGGTTTTTCGTTCTACAGCAGACACATTTATGCTCACAAACATTCATATACTTTTAGTTTTCAAATCATTTTTTGCGAGATTATTTCCTGGCAATTGAATGTTTACCAACTACATATTTAAAATGCATGAGTTTTATGCAATTCATATAAAGCTGAAATTAAACATTTAAGGAAGGGAAAATAGTAAAACCAGTAAAACATAAATTTGCATTTCAATTAAAATTTATTGCCTTTAAGCAAAAAAGACCTACAAAAACTATAAACCTACTAAATATGTACATAAATATGGTTGAATAATAAAATATTAACAATGAATATTTTAAATGTTTATGCCACTTTTTTAAAATATATATTTTTAGATGTGTTACATACCTTGTAAGAACCTAAGTTTTTAACGGAGCAGGCTAATTTTATATTTCTACCAGCAGGTACTGTTATATTATCTATGACATCGGTAAACTCAGGATCTTCTGTTTCAACTGGAAAAACAAAAAGTGCAAAATGCAATAAACAAAATGAATGTTAAAAAAATAATTAAACAAGCGATAAAGATATTTTTTAAGTTTTATTTTTCAAATGTGTTTTGTACTTATTAATGTTTTTTTGGAAAGAAAATAAATATAACAGTTACTGTAAGAAAATATGAAGACACCATTGTTTTCCACTAAACCAGCCATAAAATAACAATATTTATAATGGATAAATAATCTTGACAACAAACGGCAATAACAGTTTCTGTCTAAAAATGGTAAAGTGTTAAACAGTGCGTAATATGTATAACCGTTTTTTTTTTTGGAAATAGTGTGTTCTATAAAACCAAATAAAATAAATGTTTGTCTTTCAGAAATTGTTAGGACTTGGTGAAGCACTATTTTTGCCAAACAAAAACAAATCTATAAAACATTCGTAAATCCTTTTTTCCATAAGGAAAATATTTAGTTAGCAAAAATATGATTAGAAATGTTATACATCTCTTTATAGATCTTGTGTATAACAGTACTCTTCTAAAAAAAATGTGTTACAACTGTTTGTTTACAAAATCTGTAAAACAAAATTTTGTTTCGAAAAAATCAGTATAACAGTTACCTCCATAAAGAATTTTTAATTGGTTGATTTTTGTATGGAAAATTGGCATAAAAAATAGTATTCTTAAGGAGAAAAAGGTAAAATAGCTCTTTTATAAAAGCCACGATAGCAAAACAAATCAGTATAACAGTTTTTTCTATAAAAAGACTACTTAATAAACAAAGATTTATAACTTTTTCTTATATATTAATCTTTTATTAATAATTTTTATTAAAAAAAAACAAGTAAGAGCGCTATATTCGGCTGTGCCAAATCTTATATACCCTTCACTATATGTATTTGTGTATGTATGTTTATGTGTATATATATACTTATGTATGTATGAATGTATTTACATGTCCGAAAGGTATTTAAAGTCTTAGAAAAGTTGATTTTGTCATGATATTATTTTTAGTTCATATAGGTTTTTCGTCCATATCTTTGCTGATTATGGGCCAATTAGTCATTTTTTTCAAATTTCCCAAAAAAGCAAGTCTTACCCACAAATATAATAATTTTTGTGTAAGAAACAAATTTGTTTGCCTTTATCTCGTTAGTTGTCAGATTTTGGTGATTTTCAAAAGCAAGAATTACGGGGAAATTTCTGATTCTTTGATACCAATAACGCGTCCGTACGACATCGAGGGGCTAAAAAATTGATTTCAACAGACGGACATGGCTAAATCTAATCAATCTATCTTAATATATATACTTTATGGGGTCGCAAATGAATATTGTAGAATTACAAACGGAATAACAAATTTATATATACAAGCGAAGGATATACAAATTTTAAAAACCTTTCCAGCAAAAAGTGTAAATAGCACTTTCACAGAAAAGCTTCGTCATAACACCCTTTTCTGTAGAAAAAATATGCGCACAAATCTTTTTAGTTTATTTATTATTTATTTATTTGTACAATGGTTTTTCATATTACTCGCCTTTCTTAATTGTGTTATTATACCTAATTATATTTCTTTAAAAAACACACAGTACATACATATATATTTTTTAGGTTTATTGCTTTAATAAAACTTAGATAATATTTTTATGTCTTAATTACTTCCTTAAAGATACTTAAACCATTACTTAACAAAAGAAAAATTAGCCTTTATATTTACTTGCTACTTAACTTGTCTCCACATTCACCCATTAAGCATAAGGATAATAACAATCAAATTTAATTGCTAAACACCTAAGCTTTATATAAGAGTGTTGGTGAAAACAATTACCATTTCCTAATTTATCTCAAATACACCAAATGGTAAAGGGAAACAACTTTCCCTCACTCCACACATTTCCACCAAACATTAGTGAGTCTGTAACATAAAATACAAGCAAATTATCCCCTCTAACAAAAAGACACTGTTGCCAACTTTCTTTTAAAAAATACCGCTAAAATGGATTTGAGTTTAGCTAGAAAACTGCCACATTAAAACATATAAAAAAATAAGTTTTAATCTTTAATATTTAAAATCATTTTGAAGTTACTTACACCTAATATAGTGACTTTCGTTATCACCGTTCGCCAAAAAATCTTATTAAATATTTATTTTGTATCAATTTTAGTCAGAGGAACCCAGCCCACATTTAGGTGACTCTTACACCAAAATTTTTTGGTCTTAAAAAAATTGATTTTTGAACAAAAAATATTTTTTTTCGAAATTTGTTTTGGGTATATCCATCCTTAAAACATTTTTTGATCACATTCTTCAATGAGCTCTAAAAAATATCCAACAAAAAAGATGTATGTGATAGAGAAAACTTGATTTTTAAATAAAAAAAACATTTTTTTTAACACACATATTTAAAAAAAGTTTTAAAATTGATTCTGGAACGTGAAAAAATGTGTTATGTTTAAAAATTTAGGTACAACAAAAGCAGTGATTGTCTTTTGCTCTATATCTCGGCTCTTAATAGACTGATTTTGTGGGTTTTTAGCAGCAAAAAAAAGTTATTTTCGACCTTAAAACGGACAGACTATAATCCTTTATCGACTTTTCTATCTATTAAGATAGAAAAATATATATAAAGAAAAAATTCCTTTGTGCACCTCTTGCCACTTAGAGTGAAGTACATATAAAAAACAGAAAAAATGTCAGTTTCTTGCGTCTATGTGTAGGCCGATTTTTCTGATATTCCATATAAATATTTTTCCAAATATTTGTGATATAATGATTTAACATACAGGCTTCAGAGACATCTTAAATTCACCAAATAACTTTCGTATCTATGAGTCTGAATATTTCAATAAAACATTTTTTAAGGGTATAATAAATGTATTAAAACTCTCACAAAGCCTTAACGCAAGAAATCGCTGGATTTTCGGCTATCAGATACATAAAAAAATATCCAACAATAGTTAGTTAGAAATCACAAGATTTAATTTGTTAACAGCTAAGTTGAAAACAATGCGGCAAAGCAGCAGCAATAGTAAAAAAGGGAGGACAATCACAGTTTTTTAATAAGACGATAAAACAAAGCATACTTTTGGGAATTCTTATTACAAAATAGATAGTGCTAAAAGGTATTTTTGTTCCTCAGAATGTTAATACCGTAGTTATACAAAACTGTGATTTCCCTAAATAAAGAACTCTGTGAGTATTAATTAAATAAGAGTGAATTTAGGTAAACCTGACGTTCATAAAAATTATTTTGTCATTTGTATAAATTGCTAAATGGGCCAATAAACTTACCAACCAGAAGAGGAACCACAACAGCAACAACAGCTTCTTTAAATACAGACACAATCAACAACCAGTTAGTAAATTTACCACATTGAATTAAAGTCAATTGTGATTATGGCAGTTACGGTAATAAGAGCAATCACTGTAGCAACGAATTCTATGAGCCACAAAACCAAAAACAAAAGACGTTAAAAATTTATTTTCCAATTTGGTTATTAACTTAAAATGACCAGGAGATAAAATGATATTAAATAGAGTTGAAAATTAATGAATTTTTGCCAAAGTTGGGACTAATAATTTAATTATTTTAAAAAGTTTTGTTAATTTTAAGTTTAATGGTTGAAACACAACTGGGACGAACGACGAATTTTTCGTTGCGAATATTCGTCGTAGAAAATAAAACACATTTGTGTATATGGAAAAGCACACAATCAGTGCGTCGACGAAAATTCGTCATGCGTAACGAACTTGAAATAGGTTTATTTCTATTTCTTTCGCCAACGAACGACGAATAATTTGGAACAGAGTGACCATTTTTTTTCATTTCTATTTATTTTGTTATTAAATAATGTTACTTTATGCTTTAAGAATTGTTTTCCTTTTTTATTTGTAGCATAAAATACAGTTAACGTATTTTTAGTTATATATATATTTTTAAAAGTTTTTATTATTAATATTATTTTTTGTCAAATAGTGCTTCTTATTTAAGAAATACATAAACATGTTCTAAATATGTTTCAGTTGACGAATTTACGTAATGAATTTCAACAGACGAATTCGTCGTGTTGTGCGAAATTCGTCGTTCGTCCCAGTTGTGTTTACACCATAAGCCAACTATACATTTTTGAAATAAAGCCATTTTGCTTGGCACATTTTTTTCTTGTACTTTATTTACAATTTTATTTTAAGGATAATAAATAAGTTTGATTAAGTCAAAAAAATTATATTTTTGTTGAAATTTAAATTACTTTGATATTTTTACAAGATAAAAAAATGATTGATATAACATTTGTGGGCACCATGAAAAATGCCCCCAATTAAAAATTGCCCCAAAGTAAAATTGAAATATGGCTCCAATTTTTTACATTGAAAACAACAACACGAAATTTTTGGGGCAATTTTTCCTATTTTTGGAATAATTTTTTCTGTTTTTTAGGGTAATTTTTTCATTTTAAACTTTGGGTGATCTTTCATTTCGGGAATGACCCAAAATTCTTAAAACCCTTGGGCTTTTTTTTTAGTTTTTCGATACCATTCAAAATGGTTAACTGAAAAGCGTTTATGAAAATGAGATTTTACAAGTATGAAATAATTTCCCACAGAAAACAGCCGAAGGCCGGCTAGTAAAATGTTTACCTTTTTTTCAATTTTTTTTTTAATGTTAAGGAATCCTGTATGTAGTTGACGTTTGTGATACTTTTTCTAGTTTTATTCTTCATCTTTATATCATACTTTCAAGTATTTTAAATAACTTTGATATACTTTATTTATTTAGAAATAGTTAATAAATTATCTTTCTTTTAGTAACTTTTTTATTTATAAAGAATCTATTTAATATTCTCCATTCTAATAAGTGAATTGTTCATAAATGCAGAATTTTTAAAACATTTTTATTTAAAAATTTCTTTATTGAAGATAAATTATTGAAATTTAAATAACTAAATCAAGAAACCGCATTTAAATAAATAACAAGCAATAAAATCAACATCAAAATGGCAACAAATCGTCTGGCCTTGAATCTTTGTTGACCGACTTGAGCGTTCACCTTTTCCCCAAGAGCTTTGCTAAGGTAAGTGAAGATGTACATTTCAATAATTCAATTATTCCATTAAAATTATTGTTCAACAGAGATTTTCTATATGAAAAGTTAGCAAAACAACAAAAACTTAAAAAGATAAACAAAAACAAATAAATGTATTCTACAAAATAAAGATGTTAACTTAATATTAACCACTGATGGAACAATAGCAAAGGACTGTCAAAATGGCATGAATATAAATAATAATAATCAACAACAAAAGCATGCCAAAAATTAGTCTTGTTAACTTAATTTTACAACTTTTCTAGGAAGTTAAGCTGGAAAATAGCTTACAACGAATTTTTTTAAGAACGTGTTGTCTATTAAAATATTTTTAAATTTAAATTATTTAACAGGAGGCTGGGAAGAATTAATTTCAAACGATAGACGGACATGGAGTTGTCGACTTTTCTATTTATAAGGATCCATAATATATAGGGTCGCAAATGAATCTACATATATAAACTAGTAACGTTGCTGGTTGACTAATTGATTGATTCGCACAGCTCAAACGCATTAAGTTAGAAACATAAACTTTGGACTATAGGTTCCCCTCCTATTCTATAGATCTACTAAGAAGAAATTTTTGGAAATTGAAATATTTAGGGGGTAAGCCTGGCGGGTAAAAACTATATTTTGATACCCTTTTGGGTCCCTTGTAACCATTAACACAGAAAGACATGATTTAAAATATGTTTTCACTTCTCGAGAAAATAATTATACGTTTTCGGTATTTTTTAAAAATTCAAACGTATAGAGTTAAAAACTGTACTTATTTTTAAAGCAAGAAATTTTTTATCTATTTAAGAAAAAATTACCAGAACCCCTTTCTGGTAATTTTTAATAACGGGAGAAAGTGTTTAATTACTTATCCGATTTGAATTAAATTTTAAACAGGTTTTCCATCAGACATAAAAAATTCGTAGTTAAAAAAGGGGAAATTTTGGGTAACCAGTATTGTCAAAAATGTATACTTATAGAGAATTTCTAACATATATTTGATATTTATCCTTTATTGTAAATTTTTAAAATACTTGATTTTATATTTAACTAGGCCCTCGAACTTGAAAATAGTATCAGCCACCTATCCGTTTATTTTTTGAGTAGAAGTTTGTATCTTGTTTAGTTTAGCAGATCTAAGGTCTTCTTACCCCCCTAAAAATATGAATTTCCAAAAATCCCTTTTTAATTAATCTTTACAACGGGAGAGGATCCCACAGTCCAAATTTTATGTCTCTAGTTTTATTTGTTTGAGGTGTTCGATGATGAATCACTCAGCTAGATAATTTGAATCGTGGCTCTTTTACATTTTTATATAAAAAGTGGGCGTGGCATTCAACACTTCCCAACAATGTTTAGCCTATTAGTAACATGCTGTAAAAATTTCAAAGAAATCGGCCCAACGATGTAGCCAGCTATAAAATACAAACATACATACAAACTTTTTTCTTCTTTATATACATATATACATAGATACTTATAGTAAGCTTTTCAAAATCTTGCTGTTTTTTGTAGATTTTAAAAAATTTTCCATAATATAAAATTTTACAGAAACTTGCTTTAGTGTCCTCAAAAAATGCAAATTTTTTTTATTTAATTTTGTTTTGAAAACTTTCTTTGCCATCCTCGTATTAATAGATTTCTGTTGCTTTTTGCTTTGTTATTGCTGATGTTGAAGATTTTATAAAAGAACATTTTACAACTGTGTGCACTCATGCAAGACCTCACAAACTAGCAATGAATAAACACTTGCACAGACAAACTCTCTCCCTAACGAATACACACACAGCCACACACTTAACAGGCAGCCAAAAAATTTATATAAACACAAACATAAATACAAACTCAAAACAAACCACGAAATAAGCAAAAACCTACGCATACACAAGTAAAAATATGCATACAACAAAAACTGTTTACAATTATGCCTACATGACTGTGGTAAAGCCAACAAATACCAACAACTACAACAAAAACAGCATCATACAAATAGAAACAAATTATTATGTTGTTGATTTTAATGTTTTAAAACATTATTTTAAGGAATGGTTTGTGTTGTTGTTATTACATAGAAAGAGTGTGTGCGTGTATGGTTGGTTGATTTTGCTATCTAAGCGGGTGTGAGAGTTTTTTTTCTGTAAAGTCCTGCCTTTGTAGGTTCCAAAATTTTTGGGTGTGCATTTGAGCGTTTAGCTTTTAGTAGTTACTTTCATGTAGTACATCTTTTACTTTATATTTTATTTTAAACATACAAAAGCAGTCAAGGGGACAGACTTTTGCACAATTTGACTTTGAATGTGGCTGGATGTTTTGTTAAGCCAGATGAAAAAAATAACAAGAATTTCCTAAATGAAGTTAATAAAAGCTTTAAATTGGACATTGTTTATATTTATTTGAGAGTCTATTGTATTTTGCCTTTTGTAGCTAATTTAAGTTTTTGAGAGAACAAATAGTTATAGAAATATTAGCAGTTGAGTGGAAATATAACCTGTCTAGAGTTAATGTTTTACAATTTTATAAAATTAATCCTAAAGTGGAATAAATATAAATCAACAGCACAATTTACAATTTTGCATATATGTATGTATTTAATTGGTTTTATGCTTTTGAGTACAAATTATTGATAAATGTTCAAAAAATTTTTCCAAAAAAGTTACTGTAAATTTAAGTCAACGAAAGAAGCAAATTTACAAACATTTTTTTAACAAAAAAATGATTATAAAATTAAATCATTAAATTTTTTTTTTGGAATTTGTCTTATCAAAATACAATTTTTTAAATAAAAAGTTGTTTTGACGATTGTTTAAATAGACGAAATGTTTTTTACTACATTTCATTTACAAATTATACAACTCTTACACACAAATAGTAAAAATATTAGTCGTTTTCATATTATTATTATTATATTAAATATTTCTATCTTTCTAAGCGAAAGCAAAAACTATATTAAACTGATAACCCCAATGTGACCTGGACAGAAGAAACACAGAAAACATTGAAATAAACAATCGAATATGAAGATGTGTATCAATAAAGCGCAGTCAGTGAGTAGATGGACCTGGGCCAAGTTGTAAATAATAATAATTAAATATTAAAAGCAATAAAATGGGAAACATATTTTTGATAATTTTAATCGGCGCAAGTTTTGTGGGAAACTTAAAGGTAATATATAAAACGTAATATATTAAAACTTTAAACAATTTTTGTTTGTTATTGTTAGTTTTCTGAAGCTAAAAAAGTCAAATTAACCTCCAAAGACTTTCAAAAGGAGTTTTTGCAAAAAATCAGCGAAACCATGACGACAACAGCTATGGAATATTTAAATAATTTTCTTAAAGACATCAAAAGTCACTCTAATGTACAGAGAAACTTAGAGGGAGAACTTAAAGTGGCCTTGGAGTCTTCTCGACTGGAAACCAAAATTATTTTCATCAAACAGTATTTAGATATGGCGGAAAATAAAGACACCAGTCATGAGAGTATCTACGGCCTGAGAAATGTTAATTTTCTTAAGAAACTTAAAGACAAATTTTTTGAACTGCAAGATGAGAGTTTTGAAGAAATGCACCAGTTGCGCTATTACTATTTGTGCAAACTATTTAAGGTACAGAAGGAATCAACAACCCCCTCTTACCACAACTACTATTCAAAATCCACACAACTGGTGCCCATCAATGAACACAATGTAGGCTCAATGCTTAACAAGTTGGGTGCCAAAGAGAATCACACTGTTTCCGTTAATGTTGCCGAATTTGGCCAGGAATTATACAAAAAAGTTAATGAAGTGGGATCCGAAATCATAAATGACTATTTGATTATTTTACGCAAACTATTGCAGGAGGTATTGGAGCATCAGCCTGAAGAAGAAGAAGGAGAAGAAGAAGATACTTCACATTCCGAGGCTCTACGTAGAATCCTAGTGGAAATTGATATCATACTCAATACCTCAGATTTCTACACCAAGCGCCAACGTCTTTATGATTATTTACAAAACCATTTGGCCTTAGACTATGAAAAATTTATAAGTTCCGAAAACTCACAACACATTTTAATGGAAATCTTTAATAAACTTAAGGAGAAAGGTCTAGACCTAGTAATGGCCTTTTTATTTAGCAATTTTGAATTTGTCAACTATTTGCATGATCAGTGGCAACAACTCTTGCCACAAGCTGCCATATCTTTGTACGATGAACAATCACGCCCCCTTAAACACATACAGCAATTGTATGAGAGCTTTAAACAGGATTTTGAAAACTCTTCAAAATATGATTCATATTTGAAGGCTGTGAAATTGTTGCACGAACGCACACAGCAGGATAATGCAGACAGTTCGCATATTTATGAGATGCTCTATAGCGCTTCACAAAATGTGGGCAGTAGTCGGGCCACTTTAATGAATTCAAAATGTAATGAAATTTAAATAAGTGTTTTTTGTTTGTAAAAGTGTTGGTGCTGGTGCGTGTGTGTGTTTGCAAACGAGTGTTTGAGTATCTGTGTATGTATATATGTATGTTTGTGGTTTCAAAAATTTTTATAAAATTAAACAAAAATTTTTAATGCAGTTTAAACTGATTTTTGCCTTTAAATAAAGTGTAATTTTAATTAAAAAATTAGGGATTACATATCAGTAAAAGAAAAAAACAAATTTTTTATTTATATATTTTAAAATAAAGCAATAGTTTAAAGTCGGCCTTAACTCGTTGAAATTTCTAAAAAAGTTTAATTTATGTTTAAAAAAAAACAGTTAACTAACCATATAATTTAAGCAATTGCTTATTTACGCTTGTATTGCATATGGGTGCCATGTTTTAACACATTTCCATTACCAAAAAAAAAAAGATATGGAGGGATATTCATTTCCTTATCCTATTTGCTACACATTGAGAAATTGTTTAGAAATTAATTCCAGAGATTCCAACTATTTAACCCCCCGAAATGCGCAGTGCATTTCCATAAACCGATTTCATTTTGAAAAAATATATATACACCAATACCTCGGTTTGGGTCGGTTTGGGAAAATGTTAGATGTATATATTACAGTTTAAAAGTATCTAGAAATGTGACCGCTGCTATAATTGTTATAAAAAAATTTATTTAGAAAAAAAGCTGTTCAACAAACTTTAGATGGTTTCATACAAAAATCAGCAAGATTAACATATCTAACCAAAGAAATAGTAATCGATCGGTGTAGACTTTTGTTTTGTATACTATGAACTCCTTTTTTTAAATTTTAACCATTTTATATTTCTTATGTTTTTGTTATGTCTTTTTACGTCTTTCTAATGAATTGTTATATTTTTATTTTAATAAAAACTGTTTTAAAAGAAAAGAAAAATATATATGTATTTTTATTGAAAAATCTATTTTTTTTAGCTAAAATTATGAATCTCGGAACCAATTAAATGAAAATTAATACAAATGTATAGAAATCGTGCTTCGGTTTGCCTAGCGTTTCCCTGGTCCCAGTTAGCGACACAAATCGGAGTATTGGTGTAATGTCAAACAAATTAATAGACTAAATAAGTATCCCTGCCTAATTTGTTTAATCCTCATATATACCCAATAGCATGGGCCGTTTGGGATAGTAAAACGTCATAGAAATATTAAGCAATAAATATTTTTGCGTAACAGACTATGACATTATTGGCTTAAGAACAAATATATAAGTTAAAGTCCATAAAACTCTGTCCTATATAGGGTTTTCTTCGGGAAACTTATACTTTAAAGCTCATAAAACTGAATGTAAAACTAACACATTAACACTGTTTTGCTATATAAAGCCTATTATTACTTTTATGTCTTTACTTAATAAGCAAATTCTTAAAATAAATATATGAAAAATATATAAATTATTAAGAAATTAATATTTTATAAAAGAACACTGTGAAAAAGTTAATTTCCCGACAATTGCCGAATGGAATGCATTTTCGAAACCTAACCCCCCTGGTTTCGAAAATGTATAATTTTATTCGATTAGAAATTTGTTCGAATTTATATGTTTTCTTTCTAATCGAATTACAGAGTAACCCCTCAGCTACGGTTTCATCATCATCACTCTTTGGTCGGTACTTAAGTGTTTGATGTAAATATCATCTATATATCAGAATATGGTGTTTGATCGTTACATTTTTTTTTTATTTCAAATTTTTAATATGTGAAGAAGTTTAATCTCAATAATTAAACAATCATATAAACATATATTCATGTGTATTGACACAACTTCTTATGTGAACCCTATACTATTGGCATATATTTCGATATTGATAAAATGCAAATTTATTGGTGGGAAAATTTTTTTTTAATACAATTGTTTTTCTTGAGAGCTTTTTAATGATCGCAATAAGTTGATTTAGTTCCGAAGTCATACACACACCTTTGGAAAAATGCATTTAACAATTTAAAAAACATATGTAGTATCTTCAAAAACTATGAGCGAAGCGTTAAGAAAAATTCCTTTTTAATTATCTTCTGATCTGTAATGCATATATTAATAAACTATCACACATTCGCTCTTTTAGTTTTTTTAAAAATAAAGAAAGTGTTCTGGCTAAAATAACAGCCATTTATATGCAAAATAATCACACTAAAATTTCGCAAAAAGGCTGCAAAACAGCCATTTGGCCAAATTAAGAATATATACATTAAAATATGTACTTCAAAACTACTTTGAAAAAGTTTTAGTTTGTATTTATTTGCATAGTTTTTTTTTTAAATTTTCTAACTTGATTAACCCTTATGTGTGTGGACAGGTACCTGTGTACCT
>NDXZ01022010.1:0-12485 GCA_003055125.1 Paykullia maculata
GGTATAGCCGAATATAACGCTCTTACTAGTTTTTATTGCTCAAGTATTTGTTACTGTAGGGTTGTAATTTTGAGTCATACTTTAACAGTCGGTTGCTGCTTGCTCTTACAGACACTTGATTTTGATGACGATGACGACGATGTTGTTGATAATTGCTACGATGTCAACATATTGTATGAAAATAAATATATGTATGTAGTTAGTAGTGTTGTTTGTGTCCCTCTTTACAATCCAACCAAACTAAAGGCAATGCAACGACATTGGCAACAACAAAGACAACAACAATTTTAAAAACTATAAAACCAAACCTATAACAAACAACACGACAAGATAAAAATCAACAATTATTTAAATTGTAGTTTTTTTTATAGATATTTTATTTTTCCTAAAGTGGTAAAGTGCATGCAATGGGAAAAATTTTCAGAAAATTTGTTCTTGTAGTCACTTGTTAAACGATTCCACAGTGTAGTCGAGTGGCAAAGCAATGCAAACATACAGACATACATACCTACATATGTAAAGTGTTTAGAAGCTCAACTATTGTTTCAAGCTGTAGAAAAACAATAGCAAGTAGTGGTTGATGGATGATTCGGTCGGGTTGAACCCTGTCAAGTAATAGACACAGACAACGGCAGCATGTAATTGCAGTCATTTCTATTGTTCTTTGATGACAGAACATGTTGAGATTGTAAAACTACGTCACTAAATCGATAATTCTGAATTATTTTAAATTTATTTATGATGACTATTGTCATCTTAGCAGCATCAGTAGCATAAAGAAAAGCTCTACGAGTCCATTGAATAGTTGTGCAACTTTCTTCCGCAGTTGTTTTTGTTTTGTGTTTAACACCCTTTCATTGATAGATAATTATCAACCCTATCACGAATCTTTAGGGAATAATTTTTGTATTCCCATGAACAATAATTTGGCAATTGTTAGGGAATAAAATAAACATCTGTGGGGTTTGAACATTCTATTGTGAATTGATGTGATTTTGTTTTTGATGCGTATTTTTAAAACTTTATAAATAAGGTGTTATTATTCAATGAAACGCACAGTATTTAACTCCGAACATGTTATTAGAAGAAACCAAAAACTTATTGGAAAAAATAAAACCACGAAATTTGAGAAATGCATCAAATCCAAGGCTGCTTTATATTTAAGTTTGCAGATGCGTCATCGTCGTCAAAGCAATATCACAATTCTTTAGCATTTCGTTTGCACATATTTTTTGAAACCCAAACACTTTTACGCCTTCAACACTCGTTTGGCGATAGCAAATTATATATTGCCCTTCTGTCGTAGAAAATTTGTGTTCTTTGTTTGGGCCGCCGCCAGATTTTCTTTGATTTTGCTTGTTCTGAATGGCCTTTTTTTTAACATAGAGCTTCTGTTCAACTCAAGCCTAATAATATACCAGAACAATAATTGAATATTATTATGAACATGTTAAAATTCAAAAAGGATTCCTATTTTTTTAACTCGGCCAATGATTTTGTATCAATGTAGCTAGCTGTACCTTGTTTGCATTTCCACTCGTCTCAAACAACCAATTAAACAGTTAAAAAATAAAATAAAAAACTATTTACATTGTGCTTCTTTTTTTATTCCCAATCAAAATGTTTGTGAGAAAAGTCACATAATTTAAGGGAGAAAACCCACGGGAATAAAAATCTGCGATGCCATTTTTTTTTTAAACATGCGACTTTTTTCACGTGGAAATAATTTGCGATTGCGTCTTTAGGAAAAAGGGAAATATTTCGAGGGAAAAAAAATTCACGATAGGGGTGAATATTATAACGAGATTGCAGCATATACATACATAGTTCAACAGGACTTTTCCAATGTCAAACATAAAGTCATTCTAGTTTTTTAAAAACAAAAGAACCGGTAAATCAATTTTATAACGTTAGTTGGCCCACCCTATCGTCCAAACTTAAAAAAAAAGCGGCAAACGCTGAGTTTTATTCTGCCTCCCGCTTAAGCTGTTTCATGAACATTCTTGTTGACTTAACTTTAAAACAAAACACAGCTAAATAAAAATGAAATATTGACTAAATCGCAGGATTTGACATGAAAATAGCTAAAATGGCATTACTAACGCGCTGTCAAAATTGTATTAACCAACGGTCGAGCGTTGCGTTCAGCGGTATTTCAGTTTGCTTTATACATTGTTAGTTGCGCACTGTCAACGCTTGACCATAAATTTGTACATAATTCAATTATAATAAAAACATTTTTTTTAAATCTATATAGAATTAAAGAAATTTTTTTTAAATTTATAAGCGTTTGTTAAACTTTTATTTAACCATAAATTCTAATGTGATTTAATACTGTTTTCTGTGTTAAATATTTTTTTTATAATAAATTTCAATGAAAAATTTTATTTACAACATAAATAATATTTATCCAACAAATACAAATAAATTTATTAATTCTATACAAATACAATTACAGCAAATACATAATAATAAATATTGTCCAGTTTTCTTTGTTTTTTTTTCGCCATTTATATACAAAGTATTTTTAAACTTCTAATAAAAGTAGTTATCAATTGTGTATGACGTCTGGATGCAAACCAACACATGCTCACACATCAACTTTTACACTAAAACAAAACCACACTAACACAAGCTCTAATTGTCAAAAACTATAGTACTCGTCTGTATCTTTTTTGTCTTTTCAACCACAACAACAGCAAAAAAACCTTGTTTATTTACCAAAAACATATTTAACAAAAAATAAGACAATAAAATGTATGCAAATGTCTTGGCACAATTCGATTAGGGCGTGGTTTTGTTGTAAATATTCAGAAATTTCGGAATTATTATGTATTTCTTGAAAGTAAAATTTAATTGTATACCCTGCACCACTGTAGAATCACTGTTTAAGTTAAAATAGCCGTCCATCCGTTTGTATGTCTACACACACAAAAGTTATTATGTACCTTAAAATGTTCAATGAAAAAAATTTATTCAAATTTTAAAATGCTTTTAATTACTGCAAGTATTGAATCAACTACTCGAGTAATCAAAAACCAATTTTGTAATATTTTTATTAAAAGTTATTTGATCGACAAAAAAAAAATGGATTTAGGTGATTAGTTATACAATTTTCTTTCTAGAATGGACTTTATATAACAAGATAATTAAACACATGTGCAACTTTAAAATTGGATTTTAGTTGTTTTTTTTCTGTGTATGTATTTATATAAACCCTGCAGGAAGCCTTGGTTTCCAAGTCACCACTTTTGTCGACTATTGTGGTGAGTTTTTGGTGATTTTGTCAACAAAGCGTCAAACTTTTTATTTTGCAAGTAAAAAGTGTAGACTAAAATTACTAAAATCTACTAGTGACTCACTGGTTCCAATGTCTACATATGGTCCCAAAAGAACTACCTAGTCAATAGTACCAATGTCAGTAGTGGATTTTCAATGACGCAGACATGTTAAATGTCTATAGTAAATAGCATTGGCTGGGGTATAATAATCACTAGTACTGGTGACTGTGTCAATAGTTAGTCAGTACAGTTTCACTATTGACATTTCCTGCAGGGAACCTTGTTTTCAAAGTATAGGACGCAATTTCGACAATAGTTCTATGATCTAGTTACAATGGTGATGGTTTTCCCAAGCCCCCACACAAATATCATTATAGAATTGAACTTTAACGTTCTTTGCAGGCTTTATTAAATAAAATTTAAAAAATATAAAAGTTTTAAAGAAACGTAAATGTGCTTTCGAACTTTTTTTAAAGTCGTCCTATTACTAGTCCTATCTTCCATATTCACATATTCACTCCTGAAAATTATTTAAACCCTCAGCTTTAAAAATACTATTTATAATTAAAAAAGTTAAATAATTATCTTTAAAATATGTTTTTTTTTATCATTATATTGTTGTTTGATTTTCTTTTTTTTTTTATTAAACATTTGTTTATTTAATTCTAATAAACTAAATCGTTAAAATAAACAAAAATTCCTTTTTAACTTTAATATGACTAATATTTTGTTAATTTTTTCTAATACTTGTGTAACTCGAATCATTCTTAAAACATAATCCTTAATCCATTTATATATGTAGTTATAAATAACGGGAAAATATTTTCCCAACCGAATACGATAGATAACACATATTGGTTTTTCTGTTGCCATGGTTAGTAAAGGCAAGTAAATAAATTTGCTTGTCGAACTCTTTAGTACGAATTTTACCAGTAAATCGATTTGTTAAAGATTAAAAAAAAAACATCTGTAATTTTTTAACTGTCATGAAATTATAAGTAATAAAACAAAAGTTTATGACTTTAAAATTCACGGTACTGTTAAGGAAACTATAAATACATGCAAGCATAAATTTGTGTAATTAAAACCTCAACGAAAGCCAAAATAAGGGAAACACATACACACATATTATATATTTATTTATGTATGTTTAGAAAAGGAATGAGATTGGAATTTACATAAAAATGACATATACAATTTTCAAATATTATCTTTAGGATATTTCCTTTGAACAAGGACGATGTGTGGCATTTAAATCATGTTGAAAATTATATGAAAAAACAAGCATCAAATAAAATAATAAACATATTTAAAATTGTACATATTTATTATTTCGTATTATGGCAGTTTACTATTTTGAAAAGAAGTGTCTTTTGAAATTATTTTAAGAAAAAACTCAAATTAATTTCAATTTAGCTTCGAAACTGAAACTTTTATTAATAACGGTGACAACAATATTAAATGTATTCCTTTAAAAAAGTTTTCACAATTTTTTGTTTAAATGCATTATTATTTTTCGAAACAATCCAATGTGTCATATACATAAGTATACCAGGTGTGAGCACATAGATATGTATTTAAAAACTACATAAGTTTACATTTTGACTTAAAAAAATGTTTTTTTTTTATTCCTTCACCACCACAAGTAGTACTATAACAATAAAATGTTTGTGGCAATCATATGAACAAGTGCAGTGAACATAGAATATTAAAATACTCATATATCATGTTCTGTGATGATACTCAAAAGATTTTTTTTCCTCACATTGCATTTAAACCAAAGCCTTGATTACAAAGTCATTCTGTGAAAGATTGTTTTAAAAACCCATTTATGCATACGAAATCTGCCCAACAATAAAAAGTTACACAAAATATTTATTCCTTTTTATTTTATTCTTAAAAGTACTACTAAATTTATCATCATTAATGATGGAAGTGAAAAAAATCGCCATAGCTGAATATAGCGTTCTTTCCTTTTTTTATTGTTGTTGTGAAATTAAAGATATGCCGCACGAAATTCCTTTGAGGGCCGTCAGAAACAATGTCTGTTGCATACAAACGTATGAATGTGTCAATTAAGGATTTAATATCATTATCAACCACAAAGCAACAACTATAATGTTCTTTTTAAACCTTCAAAAATTTACATTTACGACGAAAATAAGAAGTATTTTTATAAACTTGAGGTGTAAATTTACATATTTTCGGTTACAAAGAAATCAACAGTGTCAATCAAAATGAAAACATTGCAAAATAACCAGAGGTGGCTTTTGCCATAACAAAATGTTTTTCTGGTATATTATTGTTGTTCTTTGAAAATTGTTTCAATTGTTTCTTAAATATCAATTACGTTTTGGTAAAAAAAACCCATTATATTCGACTTAAAACATTACATTGGTAGGACAATAGAAAATTAGTTTAGTTTGCAAACTTTGTTTAACTGATGAACGCTTGCGATTATCATAGCTATGAAAGGGAATTTCGTATTTCGAAACAGTTGTTTATCTTGAAATAATTTCTCTATGACTTAAACAACATTATATTCATTACATGAAAGCAAAACAGCGAATTTAACTTAACAATTACCTTCTGGTATAGAAATCCGTCTTTGTAATTAGAATTTTCAAATGCTATCGATTGTGGCAATTTAAATTTTAAGAGTGCGTTGTCTGTGGCCCTTAATTTTGAGCTCTCAAGTCAGTTGGACCTTATACGGGTTAAAGCCCAACTTGCCAATTTAAGGCCTACGAAAAGCCGAGTTCATGTGCAGGGCAAGGAACTGAATGCCTCGTGTTTTCCTACAGTTACGTGGACGATTTGGCGTTTCTTTGACGTACGAATGTTGGCTGGTTGTATACCGAATCGGTCGTCTCGAACTTGGCAAATAAACATTGGAGCGTCTAGTGCTAGACGCCTCCGCGATTGTTGTTAATAGTACCGAATACTAATTTTTTTAATTAACTGCTGCTTAATCGTGTAACTTGCCAAAGTAAATTGGCACATTAGACAGGCGACACCAAAACAACATAGCTGCTAGAAGCCGCCAACTTCTACTCGCGCCAGTTGCCAGAATAAAACGACATAGGTGGATAAATAAATACCCTTCTTATAAAAATTGTGTTTGTTTTAATTTTTTGTTACCTGAAGCATTTTTTTATTAAATGACTATTTTAATTAAAACCATAAAATTAAAAAAAAATTGTACCTCTCCTTTTTTGCACTTTCTGGCAACACCTACCTATCTGTATATATATATGAATGAGTGGAATGATAAATGCGGTTGTAAACATTGGGTTGGTCGTTTGTAAATTTTTGTGTGAATGTTAATATTTAACATAGATAGTGTGGGAAAGACATACAACAAACAAACAAAGATAAGAGAGAGGAAAAGACTCCTGTCTACCTGTATAAAAGTACAAAGTTGAAAAGCTGTTGTATTTCATGTTGAATTGTGTGATTCAGTTAGTGCTTGTAGGTGCTAAACGTAGGTACCGATTTACCACCAATGCTTGACCTTCTTCTTTTAGGTACTTAATACCCAAAGCAGTTGCTCGATACTTTTGGAGGTGTATTTTATTAAAAATTGAGACTTCACCGATATGTCTCTGATTGTAAGTAAAATTGCACATACAACTGTGTTCAATTTACATTTTTTTTGACTTACGATTCACGTTATAATTGTTTTAGGGATCAAAATGCATTACACATATGCATAAATATACATATATATATTAAATATCTTTAGAGTCGGTTTGAAACCCGTCATGAAATTCATAAACATTCGTCGAAAATATAATTACTTATACTAAAAGTATGTTAACCCAAATGAGAATCATAATAAGTTATTTAAGTGGCTCCTAATATTTTTTCAGCCAAAGTGTATGCAGCATTTATTTCTTATTAGCTATCTTATGAAAAAGTTATTACGTTTTACATTATAATCTTGTTATAAGAAAACTACTTCTAAGTAATGCAGACGGTATGTTATACTCATTGAAAAGTATGCTATTAAGTAAGAGCAATTCTTTACCGAGTTTCTGCTGGGTAATAAGTTTTTCTTTATTAAGGGCTTACGTTAGTTTAAAAGTGACCGACGAGTTAATGGAAAGAACTCTTATCTTTAACTTTAAAAGTAAGGCTTAAGCATTTAAAGTTGTTCATTGTGAGTAAACAATTAGGTAAAGTACGTATTTAGAAGATCTACTTTAATTTGTCAAAAGTAAGCTGCTTTCGTTTTTAGGTAGTGCCATATTTTTCAATAAAAAATAAACTTTATTTAACAAGAAGGTTTTAATAACGGCAAATAATTAAAGTTCACTTCATTGGCTCTTACTAACAGGGACTTTAAAGACAAGTTATATTAAATAGGCCTAAATGTATTAAGTACTATCGAAGTATCAAGTAATTTAAAGTAACAAAAATTGCCAACATTAAATTTGGTTGCTGTTGTTGTTTTTGTCAATAAACGAGAACCACGTAATAAGAACATGCTTGAAATTACAGAAACGCAAAAATAAAAAACACTACAAACGCTACCAACAAAACCATTATACAGTGGAGCAATTAACTTAAGACATATGTTCGTTCGCTTAAATCAGTATTGAAGCTTAAGATGTGTTTGTAATATCCCAGCAAAAACTCTGCTTATCTAGTAAGTTAGAGAGTGAAATTGGATAAGGCTAAACACAAGTTATAATTTGGGTGAATAACTAGTTATTTTTGTTTGAATTGACCGAGAATGATCTATGACCCAAACATACAAATATACTTACAACATTTGAAAAGTAGCTTGTGACAAACCAGCAACTTAAGAGTTGAATTAGAACTGGTTATTTTTACACAGTTGGGATGGTAAGAAATATAAACAAATACATAGAATTAATGGGCGCCATCTATCGTTGTTTTGGAACAACGTCTAACGTATGATTGTGTAGTGGTGCAGTGCAGATTATTGCTAAGTGGGAGTGTTGTGGATATTGCAATATTTCCCTCTGTAGGTGGCGCTAAACGTCCATGTAATGTGATGCTGACCTCCTTTGATTTTTTCCTCTGCCGTAATTTGAACCGGGGTACTTCGGTTTAAAATTTTGACGGCCCAACCACTACACAATGCCAACGACTTATTTACTTTGTGCTAATAGTTTAACTTAAACGACGTTTTTTTAGCAGTGGTGATATTCAGTTCAAACAATTTTACAGTTGGATTTAATACATATGTATATATACATATATTATTAATTTATTGCCTGGCCCACAAAATGCGAACGATATTTTCTTTCGAATAAATATATTTTAAGCAAAAACAAATTCAAACTTTTTGTTTTTGTTTGAAATATATCAATTCGAAAGAAAATATCGTTCGCATTTTCTGGGCCAGGCAGTTATTTTATTTGCTCCATTACTCTGCAAGTTTGTGTACCAGATTCCCAACAAAAAATCCTATTTTATAAAATACAATTTAATTAAAATCTAAGTTTTTGTTGACTAAAACACAAAAGAAAAATAGGTTTTAAATAGTTTAAAACTTAAATGGTATAAAACTAATTATTGATTAAATATTTTGCTTTCAGTATCCTTTAAGCAATCTATTATTTTTTTACTTAAAATAACCAAATAAATAAGTAGTTATCAAGATCATTACCAGTAACGCATTATTTAATGTTACGAAATAATGATGTTAGTAACGACCCCTCATTACTATATCACGTATGAAATAAGTACTACCTGTTACCCAAATTTAAAATTTTTTTGCTGGGATATCTGGGACTAGGAGGTCATCCATAGTGTCACCACTGTTCTTTGATACGCCATATGACTAAAATAGGGTTCGTTTATTTTTCCTTTGTTTTTACAACAATTTTGTCTGCTGCTCTTGTTTTCTGTTTGATCATTCTAGCATGCATAACTGCATTTCTACTTTGTTTTCCTTCTTTGCCACACTCTCGTCCTCGTGTGTAGAGTTGTAGACGTGCTTTATTTTGGAAACGGAAACATGCAATATGGCTTGTTTTTATGTGCCTGTTGGCATTAAAAAAAAACAACAACAAGAACCTATAATACTCGAATATATAATATTCTACACGACAATTAATATAATAATTTGTGTTAAATTTTTATTAAGATTACGATATTAGTCAGCCAAAATTTTAATATTCTTTCAAAAGTTTTAAGAAAATTTTGTCAATTTTCGGAAGTTGGTCTTGATGGCTTGATTATCACAAAATTGACAGAATGTTCTTTGATTTTTGGTAATGGTGTAGGGTATTAAAACGTAAAGAAAAAAAACAAAAAGCACAAATTAAAAATAAAATCACAATTCAGAATGCAACAAACGGAAGTCCTTTGGCCATTTTGAATAATTGTATGCCAATTCGAATTCGGCCAGCATGTTCACCGTATCGTACATTTACATAGTTGTCTTTATTTGTTGCCACTTGAACGTCAAAAGACATTCAACTACTAAAATCATGTATTCATGGTTCGGACATGGCAACATTAATTTATTCGTTTCTCTAATTTAATTGGCAACAACATTTATTTTATTTTGAATTTCAACAGGATATGGGAGTTACTTAAAACAATTTGATTTCTTTTTGTATAAATTTTCAAAATTTGGTTTTAAAATAAGTATTAAAAAAATTTGAATAAAACTAATCAGGTTTTCGAAGCTATATTTCTATAGAAGAAGAGTGACCAAAATATAAAAAAATACATAAAACACAAGAAGAACTGCTTTTAAGTGAAAGATTTTTTGGGAAAAAAAGTTGATTTAAACCTTTCGAATTTTTTTATAAAAAAGGAAACCTTTTTTTATGAAAATTTTTTTAAAAAAGGTAGCAATTTTTTTATAAGATTAATTTCCCATCAATAAATTACAAAGGTGGGTGGGGTGGCTTTAATATATGCCATTTAAGTGGAATATAAATTGCTTGAAAATAAGCAATTTTGCTTAACAAAAAATTGTTTAAAATAAAGCAGCTTTAAAAAACTGCATAACTATAATGAAAATGTTGCTTTAAAAAAATTATTTTTTCTAAAAAATAGGCTGCAATTTCACTTAATACAATAAAAGTTTTAGGGCAGCAAATTTATTCTAAGAAATTTTGCCATAAAAAAAGCAACTTTTCCATTGGAAAATTTGCTTTAAAATGAACAGCTTTTTAATAGAAAAACTTTAATGTGAGGGAAAAGATTTTCTAAAAAAATTTTCAACAACCGCAACTAATTTTCTACAGCAAAATTTGGTTTTAAAAAGAAAAACTTTTTTAAAGAAAAATTTGCAAGTTTTCTACTAGAAAATTTGCCGTAAAAAATAAATTTTCTTAGAAAAAGCTACTTAAGGGACAACAGTTTTTATAATAAAGTTGCTTTAAAAAAAAGTTGAATTAAAAGGGTTAGCTTTTCTATACACTTCTTTATAAGTTGGTAAAAAAAATTCGCTTTCAAGAAATCAAATTTCCATAAGAAAAAGTGTTGTAAAAGAAGCAAGTTTTCATAATATTTCGTAAAGATGATAAGATTTCTATAGGAAAATTTAGCCATTAAGAAATCAATTGCTGTAAAAAAAAAAATTTTTCTTTAAAAAAATTTTTTTTTTACTGGAGTAAAGGGTTTACTTTTTTGCAGCTTTTCTATTTAAATATTTATTGTAACCGAGCAAGTTTTTTATAGGAAAAGCTAAAGTAATAATTCTTTAAAAGGATGTAGTTTTTCATAACGCTGCTTTAAGGCTGCTGGTTATTAAAGAAGTTGCTTGAAACGATTCAAATATTTTATTGTAGAAGAAAAATTTACTCTAAAGAGAGAAACTTTTCTATAACAAGTAAGAGCGCTTTATTTGGCGGTGCCAAATCTTATATACCCTTCACTACGTGTATTTCTGTAAAAAAAAAAAAATTTTTTGCCGATATCTCGAAAAAAAATTTTTGTTTCTCAAAAGGCATGTGTAATTTCTGATTGTTTGATACCAATAACGTGTTCGTACAACATCGGGGGGGCTGAGAAAACTTGATTTCAACAGACGGTAGTCGTCTTTTTTCAGTTAGTTCAGTTATTAAGTGATTTTAATGGATTTTAATAGCAAACATGTCAGGAAAATTTCTAAACGTTTGATACCAATAACGTGTCCTTACGTCATCGGGGGGCTGAGAAAACTTGTTTTCAACAGACGGACAGACAGATAGACGGACAGACGGACATGGCTAAGTTGACTTCCCTATGTCGCAAATGAATATTGTAGAAATTACAAACGGAATGACAAACTTATATATACCCTTATCACCGTAGGTGAAGGGTATAAAAACAGAAAAAATACTTGCTCTTTAGAAAAAATTTAAAAGAAGCAATTTTTTAATTTTATCTTGTTTTTATTATTTATTTTATTTTATTAACAAAAAAAGCAATTTTTTCTAAAAAAAAAAAAAATTACTTTAAGACAAAAAAAAATTTTTTTTGCAGAACTTTTTTCAAGTTTTAAATGTATAAAACGGAATATTTTTGATTTATCAAAATATATTTGCAAATGAACTCAACAAATACTTGTTTCCATAAGTTTGCATCATTTCCTCCAATATGTTTTATTTGTGTTGTTTAGAATAATCTTTGTAATTTCCATAAACTATTGATAACCTTTTGACTATAAAAGTCTACGTTAGTGCAAAAAAGAAATATTTATAAAACATAAAACGTATGGGTATTCACTGCTGTTGGTAATTGAAAATAGAAATAAAGAGTTTAAAGCAAAAAAAGAAAACTTTTTTCAATTGCATAAAGCCAATATACAAATCAAAAAAGTCTACTTTAAAATTTATGGTTTGTAAATAATATTGAACGCCCTTACTATTTCTCGTGTATTTTTTGCTTACATACGTACATACTTTCTATGATGAGAAAGCAAAGAAAAAAACCATATTAAGATCTCTTAATTAACTTTAAATATGGAAGTAATTAAGTCAAACAAAAAAAACGTATAGCTTTTAGAATGCAACAGTAAACTATAACTGAGGGAAAGAATGAATGGAATCCATAGAATACGGAAGAATCCATATTGACAGACGGACAGGAACAGAAACACTGTAATAATGCACAAGCTAAAGAGAGAATGAATTATGAAAACAGAGATTTCTTATTATTTTTATTTATTTTTTTTTCGATTGGCATTTAACATTTATTTGAGTAAGAGCATGTCGTCTTTCTTTTTTTTTT